>VMKM01001049.1:0-190162 GCA_008360985.2 Macquaria ambigua | reverse complement strand
TATCTATCTATCTATCTATCTATCTATCTATCTATCTATCTATCACAGTCAGTGATAAACTGATGTTAATGCCTCACAAATCCAGATATGACAATAACAACATGTTTAACACCAGTAAATCAACATGCTATTTTAATACAATCACATTCCAAGACAGAGAAACAATTATCTCCCTCTCTCTTTGTCTCCCTTTATGTTTCTCTCCCTCCCTCCCTTTCTCTCTCTCTCTCTCTCTCTCTGCTTTTCTCTCTCTCTCTCCCCATCTCCTCATCTCCCTCTTTTCCACCTCAGAGGAAAAGTAATCTGGGAAGCAGATATCTCTCACACTCCCCTGAATAATGAATGGGGCTTGGGAGTTCTCCCACACAGTAGTTCAAGCCCCTGATCAGTATGCCAAATACAAGAACACACATCACTGCTGTTGCATTAAAACCCCTTCACTCCCTGAGTTTTGGACATTCCCTTGTTATGGTTAAACCTGAAGTGCACCCTGCCTGCTAGGGGATGACAAAGTGTCTCAGCCACAGATCCCATGGAAGCCCCTTCAAAACCTGCTGTGTTGTTTCACAGTATACTTGCTACAACTCTTGATTTCTTGGTGTCTTGGAACTTGATAGAAGATACAAGCTTTTCTTACAGCAAAGATATGCTGTAGCCCCCTTCATTACCGGCACCACCATAAGAAGCACTTTGAAGGCTCTCACCAAGCGCATTCCTCCTCTCAGCTGACTTTTTTTGGGCTCCAGTCTAGTAGAATTATTGATCAGGCTCCTTAGGGGGGAGTGAGGAGTTGAAGGGTGAGAGGAGGTTGTGGGGGTTTGTTAAGAAGAAGGAGAGTGGGAGCTGGGAATTAGTCTTGTGTTCTCACTGCAGGAGGATGCCCACCCATCTTCTCATAGAGGTTCAACCAGTCCTCATATTTAAACTGGAAAAAAAATAGGTGGTTCGTCAGCACCTTCCAGAACAACCCGTATAACTGTTACTAAATAAATACTGGGCTGCCACCTCTATGGTTAAAGGGTAATTCTGGGATTTTTAAACCTGAGCCCTACAAATTT
Organism: Macquaria ambigua; assembly: GCA_008360985.2. Lineage (NCBI taxonomy): Eukaryota > Metazoa > Chordata > Actinopteri > Centrarchiformes > Percichthyidae > Macquaria > Macquaria ambigua. Next base: position 189,104 of record VMKM01001049.1, on the reverse strand, counting down.
TGGGGTCTAAATGACTAAACTTACCAAAAGTTTTGAAATTGGTCCATTAGATCACCTCAACCTGCATCCGCGAACGGACTGCAATGGCTGCAACGTAATCCATTGGGGCAATTGCGCCCGTGAAAATTACATCCATTAAAAGTGCTTGTTTTTGCCACTGACAGGCTCAGACTGTTATTCGAAGTGTCTGACACCATTATGGAAAGGATCCCTACAGAGACAGACTGTTTGTTAAAGAGTAAGATCCTTTTTGTGTTACGGAGGCTAGTAGGACCCCAATGAGCAGAACGACAGACTAGGCCGTGATAGTTCTTAAGCAAGTTTATTCGAACAACTGAGGTAGCAGGGAGGGGGAGAGGTACAGGGATGATCCGGGACCAGTGCTGAGTTCAGGCGGGAGGCGAAGCACAGTGGAGATCCAGGCAGGTTGAGGAGCTGGATTGCACGGCGCGTGGAAGGCCAGGCTGGCGGGGCAGGCAGATGAGTCTTGAACAGACAGGCTGGCAGATGGTTAGGCGGGATCACGGGAGACCAGGTACTCGGAAGTCTGTAGCACAGGGAGAACAATTCGTCAGTAGGCACTTCAGAAAGACACAAAGAGAAGCTAGAGGCGTAGTTACCATCCTGGTAGACTGAACGATCTGGCGATGAGTGGAGAGCAGGGCCTGGTATTTGAAGACAGGAAGATGATTGGTGGATCAGCCCCAGCTGCTCAGGTGCGAAGTGAGGAGCAAATGCCCCGCCCAGCCACACACAAACATACACGCACACGGAAACAGACAAGGGAGAGAGGAGAACAGCCTCAACCATAATATTTTGTTTAACTAGAAACACCGTCGTTTTCCTGCAGCAACTCACCTCATGCAAGAATACAGAGCGAGACTTCTCCTTGAGCGAGACTTCTGTTTCTGAAATCCTTGTGAGTGTGCGCACAATTTTAATCCCGCTCGGGAAAGACCAAACCATGAAAACTTCTACACAGAGAGGCAATTACAGAATGCAATTGCTGAAAAAAAATACCATCCATCAATAGTATCAAAAATGCAACCTGATCTCCTAGAAATTACATTGATGTACAACTAATTTGCAACAGAACATACATTTTGAAGGTAACATAATGCAAACTAGATTACATTTCCCATTAACATAAGGAGGAATTGTTAATTACATTTCTGGCAAGTCACAAAAATGTTTATATTGAACTTATCAGTAAATTGTTCATTGACAACATATTTCATTTGTTTTCCGCCAAAATATCTGATCTCGCAATATGATATCCACTCGGTTAAGGTAAGATCAGGTTTTGGTTTAATGCAGAAAAAGTCTGCAGTTACTTGTTTTAACCAAAACCATGATCGTTTCCTAACCTTAACTAAAGTGCTTTTGTTGCCTAACCTAATCAGCAGGGACTCAGGAGGGAGCACATAAAAAACATAAATTCTTCTCAGAAAATCTAAATCTGTCTCTCAAGAGTTGCCCATTTTTATGGTAGTGCAATACTAAATTGCTGAAGTTCTTTTTTCAGGTTAGAGAAAGAGCACAGTCATGGTTTAGATTGGGGAAAGATTGCTAGTACAATGAAAAGTTGACTGTTGGTAGGAGATGGAATGCAAACTGCGGTCTCCAATATCAAAGTCACATGCTTTGTATGCCCAACACACCCGACCTCCAACCTCAGACATGTTGCAGCAGTACACTTGTCACTTGTCAGGAAAATGTTAACATAGACTGTTTCAAGCATTTTAATCTGGTGAGGACAGTCTCTTTCACGAATACAGCGGTATGTTCATGTGCTACTCTTGATGTCACACCTTGGTTACATATTACAGTTTTCTGAAACTAATTCTAAAGGGCAACATACACTGGCAACACAAGCTTGTGTCATATTGTTTTCTATATAGCCCACACACTGGTGGTGTCTCGATGCACGTCATCAATGATGCGACGCTATGAATCTGTGTTGTGGTGTTTCTTGGACAGAAGGCTCACTTAGTGCAGGGTATCATATTGAAAATATGCAATGTGTTCTCAATTGTTTTGTGTCAAACTAATTTCTTGACATTCAAAAGTTTAGACACTAGTTTGCTGCCAAAGTATTTCAACTATAAGACCTAGTTTCAAGCCCCTTTATGGCTACTATCCATCCAGCTGTGGTTTTCTTGGGCGTGACACTGGATCCATACTGACTTCTGACCTCCCTGTGCGAGGGGTGGGGGGCAACAGAAAAGATAATTTCCCCCTTGGGAGTTAATTAAGTATCACATTATTACCATTATTTATCTCACAGGTGCTCATTATACTGGCTTTGTGTGGGCAAACCCTAACCAACCCGCTACTCCACACAAGCCAAACTAGAGCCTGAGAATTATTAGGTTGGTTTTCCCTCAGGCGGTAGCACAGGCGCATAAACACACACAACAAGATCACATACACAGATACACTTGTAAAATCCCTTTATGTGCACACACAGCACTGTTTACCGTACAAGCGGACCTGCGCACACAAAATTCCCACACATGCACACATACACACTCTCTCTCTCTCTCTCACACACACACACACACACACACACACACAGACACACACAAGTCGGCCAAACACACATTTTCTCACACACAAATACTACTAAAGTAGCTCAACCTTTGCTCTCACTTACAGCACTCTTGTAATGCACTAATGTAAAGGATAAGTCCCAGTGTGTGTTGGGTGTGTGTGTGTGTGTATGTGTGTATAGCAGGGCAGGGCAGGCCCAGAGCCAGCCAGACAGACAGGCTGGGCCAGTATATATTTACCCTAACTGAGGGGAGTGAAAGTGAGGGATTAGTTACAACAACAGGCTAGCTGTTCACTGAGACATGCTGCAGAAGGAAAAGGGATATTAATACATCCAGGACAGGGCTGGATGGGTGGAGAGGAAGACAAGGTGGCGTGTGTGTGTCTGTGGGTGCTTACAGAGTGATGTGTTCTTGAATGTTGTTGTTTTTTTTGTTTCTGTGTGATGACAGTGAGTGTGTGCCATTGTCTTGTGCTCTGGGTTACTGTATGTGTTAGTGTGCATCATGTCTGCGAATGCATGTGTGTGAATCCAATAAAAAAAAACATAAAAAACCTACTTCAGGACCACTTTTATGGGCCAATGTCAAACACAAATCAAGCCTCAATTTTGACAAACAAACGTCCTTGTGACAGGCCTTTTTCAAGCAGACATTTTGATTTGTCAAAGCAGGAAAAGCACAGAACTAATAATATGAATGATGGCAGAGCAGCAGTTAACAATGTCATCAGTTACACCTGTGATTGACAAGTCAAAATGTCTGCTGTGAAAAAGATGGACTATGTTTCCCTAGAACTTGTCTTTTCAGATAATGATCGCCCTAACACGCTGATCAATGTCACCCTTTTTTAAAGTTACCAAAACTGAAGCATTTGTCTGATGTAATACCTGAAACCAGCAATGCATGGCATGGTAAGTACTAAGGTTATCTTATGGACTAAATTCAGGGAGAAGAAAAGTTGCATAAGCGCATTTATCTTCCTGGCTAGCAAAAGCTAACCCTTAGCCTGTCTACTTTGTACAGTCCTCCCCCTTTCCTTTCTCTTAACAATTTTAAAGTTAGCATTTCCTCAAACTGCTCATTTGGCAACAATGAGGAAGAAAATTGGATCCACTCTGCCTACTTCTGAAGAGATATCTCTCCACTTATCTTCAATGCTTTCTCTAAACTGATAGAACTTAATCAGTGGACTTGATTTTGGATTGCAATACTGGAAACCTTTTAACAGATTATTCCATCAAACTTTGGTACTTTGTGGAAAGTTTCACATTCATAAGTCTAGGATGATAAAACCTCATCATTTTCTTAAATTCCGTGTGTCCTAATAGAAAAGCATCCCTAAAATTTGGATAAAATTACATGCACTACAAAATGATATATTGTTTTGATCTTATATGTTTCCCTGTTTAATAAAATTACAAAACTCAATTACTAAATTATTTTATTCACTTCTTTATTTCATTTTTTTTGTGATTATTAATTTCCTATTTTCATTTGTCATTGTTATTAGGTAGGTGCTGGCTAGCTAAGTACACAAGCTAACCGTTAGCCTGTGCTCTTAGCTAGCCAGAAAGTGTATGTCGTCAGTCTTTATCCTCTAACAAACACTGAGATGATAAAAGATAAACGTTGTCTTTACTCTCACTGGAACTGCAGAGTTGCAGTTTTTAAGGTTGACTTGCAATGTTTAAACATTACCACAAGTTATCCCAAAAGAACACTAAGTGGTTGAAAGTTTTAGCTTATTGTTTTGTAAAAGTGGCTGAAAATTCAATAATTTGTGTGTGTGTGTGTGTGTGTGTGTGTGTGTGATGGGAGCAGGGCACAGTGACACTGAAGAAAACAGGTTACAATAAGAAAGCCATTAAGAAAGTTAAGGGAAACAAGAGACAGTAAATAGCAGAAAAGAACAGAGCAGAAAAGCAAAGCCCCTGAAATTAGCCCGCCAGCCCCTCGTTTGCCTGTCCTGTACACAAATGGCAGTCCTGAGGGAGGAACCAGAACAGTGGAAAGGGCCAATTGGCCTCCGTGACCCTGTAAGTGAGAGATGGATAATGTGGGGGCCAAAGGGCCTCTGGGCCTAGCTGGTGTACTGTTCCCTTTACAATATGAAAGCACAACACACACATACTCACATAACACGTGCACTCACAGGTGTGTGTGCACACAGGCGTGAAGGCACATGTACACATACAGGATCATATGCACAGTCATACACAAGCACATAATATATGTAGGCAAGTATGCACACACACGCTGCCACACTCTTCACTGTAAATGGGTTGAGACAGTGTTTGTTGGTGTTTCTGATGAGGAAACTGAGGACCAAATCCCACCCCCCCTACCCCTCTTTGTTTTACAGGAGTTTGACTGGTATTCCTGTTCTCCTCGTTAGCAAAGAATGTATAAGGGGGGGCAGTCAGTGAAGAATGCCAGGCGACTAAGCTTTTCCGTTTTCACTTTTAGACCTGGAACCAACAAGAGTTGTTGGGAGCTTTTTGCTCGAGGCTCCAATTTATTATATGCTGCTTGGGACTTGACAAATTAGAACAAGTCCACGTTTTTTGGAGCGGGCAGGCTGCTCCGTTTTGCTGCTGGTCTTTTCTGCAGCGTCATTATTTCCACATCCTGGAATTGTCTACTGCCCTTTTACCCAAATAATCACCTCAGTGTATCGTCAACAAGGAGCCTGGGCCCAGAACCCTGTTAATGCTTGATCCCCACAGAAAATATAAGTATACAAGAGGTTTTAATGTGCCTGGGTTTCTGGGTGACACTGCATTTACTCATACAGTATGTTGTGTAAATGAGAACAACGTGTATGGACAATGACAATTATGAACATTTTCAAGATATGATAGCTCATTGTGAGTTAGTTGGTTGAACAGACTTGTGATCATTTCCATCCACACGTAAAATCATCAACAGCCCCACCTATTAAGCCAAGTCATTACTTAAGGTTATTTCTTGTTCATCCTGTATAATCATCAGGGCAGGGAAGCTTATTTAATGGATTACTTAATATATATATACCATAACCATAATAGGTTGATCATTACTGGTAGTCTTTATAAAGGAAATATTGCCTAACCAGAAAGTTATCCCGACATACCATACTACATAACCATACTTAAAATAGCATCACACATTGTAATGGAATTTAAATTGAGATTCATTTGGTCTGTAAGTAATAATGCAAAGAATTCAGCAACAAAATGCAATTACTTCCCACAAGACAACATAAGGTAGAAGATTTTCTACAGACCATAAGCATGTACTACAACCTACATGTATTTGTCTCACGTCTACCCTTCTTACAATTCATGAGCCATTTGCCGTCAAAATTCAGTAATTATTATTCCTGCCATGCGAATGCCAACATGCCATTCTGATCATATTAATTTCTCCATTTAAATATATATTTTTTTTACTTTCAGAGTGTGCTACTTGATTTCATTCCTCACTACTCCATAATATTAACCCTTTAGCTGAATGATTAACAACATTTTTTTTTTAAATGTTACTCCATTCCCTTTGATTTTTTAAATATGCACATTCCTTTCAGGTCATATGGTTTTATCTATTTTTAAACAACTTTTGGATACTTTCAGGTAAATGTATTCTAGACTGAATACCTGATTTGTGCAGTTTTAAAATCTACCAAATCTCTGCATTTTAGGGCTTTTAAAATAAACAGTGGGTTCATTGGTTATTGATAAGTAGTTTTGTTTACAGTTTTTATGGCATGAACATTTGATTTAATTTGTTTTATTTGTATTTTGCCATACATCCATAAAATAAGTAATGTATGGAAGATTAAGTAATATATAATGTATAAAAAACCTGGTTTAAGAAATCCTAAATCTTATACAGTATTGCAATTGAATTCGGCACACATTTTATGTGGTCCCCAGCATCATTCATTATCTCTTATCACTCCCCAAAATTTTACTTCCGACATCTTTCAATTTATTTCTTTTGCATACTTGTTATGTGATTACCAAAGTTTATGAATTTTGTCTTTCTTAAATTAAATGATACTTTGTAAAAATCAAACCAACTCTCTAGACATTTCAATTCCTTTTCCAGTGTCCAGAATTTTAAATTCTTACCACAGCAAAATAAATATCCTCTGTATATCATCAGCAAATAAAATACATTTTGATGTTTGGAAACCTTATAAACAGCCCCACAAGTAACAAGAGATTTTGAATGAAAGTAATTTATTTAAACATAGTGGTAGCTATTCTTCAGGTAGCTACTTTACCACCTCTAATGCCATATTTTTCTAATTCCCTCAGTATTAAGCCATGGTCTATAGTATCAAATGCTTCTCTGAGACCAAGAAATACCTTATATAAATAGGAATTACCTATTTAGCTGGATGGCACATCAGAACAGTCAGTCTATTGGAATATTCATACCAAGTGTTCTGTTACTTGCAGCTTTTGGATATCTATACTTCCAAATTTCTTGAAGGGAAATGTGGTGTTGATCTATCCTTTCTTCTTGATGAGGTCATGTGACAGTACACCTGTGGCTGTTTATGCAGGTGTCTGTGTGATGTTAATCAGTCTGGAGAAGAGCAGTGTGCTTTGATGACATCACTTAGTCATTTGTGGTGATAAACAGTTTTTGCAACTTTTAGTGTGCTGACTTATTATTCTGATAAGCCTATGCAAACAGCATGCAGTTAAAGGGGCTGTAAGCAATATCAGCATTTTTGCTAACCTCCTGTTCCTTCTCCTTCAACACATGAATTCACAGAGGAAACTTTTTTTCAGCGATCACCCATGTTACTGATCAAAACCATTTCGATGATGGCTATAGAAATGTAGAGTTGTTTAACACACACACACACACACACACACAAAATGCTTACAGGACCTTTAAATAAACAATTAGTTACAATTCATAGACTTGTATTTTAATATTTTGATCAAATTCAACCAGGATTAGCCACAAGCTTAAGTATAATTTTGCAATGTTTTGATTAGGTGATTTAAATGATTCACTAACTGAAAAGAGATGCAATCAATACTGATTTCAAGTTACTGGAAATCAAAAATGATAATTCTATTAATTGGAAGAATAGATGCATGTAATACATTAAATGCTAATGATAAAATCAGAACTAAAAATATATATCTTTTCTAATTAAAGATGCAGTTTGCAAGATTTTTAAGCAGTGAAACATCTCAAAAGTGTTATCAAGACTCAAGAGGAATAAATAAGTGAAGCTTCTCTGTGAAGAACCCTTTACAGAACACTGATTTGCTGTGTTAAAGGACTTTCAAAATCTGTTTTTTAGGTCAGGCACAGAAAAAAAAGATACATCTTGAAGCTCATGTCTTTCCTAGTGGAATTTGGTCATGGTTATATAAGTTGTATATGGTTAGGTTGTTTGCCTGAAGATGATCAACAATGTCAGACGCATCACTTCAAAACAGCTCGTCCACTCAAGGTTGTAACTGCCTGCTATACCAGAACAGTTATGTTGTTTGATCTGGATTCCCTTGAATGATCCTGACCCTGCGGCCAATGAATGAATTGACTGACTGATTGACTGATTTGATCATGTACAGCCGCTGGCACTCATGACTGCTTGTGAGTTTGTGAAAGTTGCTACACGTAGCATTTTGTGTCATTATACTATGGGCCAACAACAGGCTAGCAGCAACAGCAATGCCAATGCTCTATCTGCATTGGCACTGCTATCTGCAGTGTAAGTGATGCACCTGTGGCCTGTGTTAAAGGGTCATCTAACTATCAGCAGACAGATTTGGATTTATTTGTTGAGAGGAGGTTAAATAAAAGTAGAATGTGCAACACTAAAAAGCTACAGTAGCTCCACCATTTTGGACTCGGCTCTTCATCCCCACAAAGGTCAACACTGTGTGCTATTGGTCAACTTGCTGGAAAAAATGCTTGGGGATTTACTTTGTCTGTGCCAGCAAATCAACTAGTCATTCTATTGGATTGAATTTAATTCGCCTTGAAATGTTGCTGTTTTAAATGCCTTAACAGGGTCACTGTTTCTGCACCGACACATTGTTATTACATTTTTAAAAATGTAACTTTCCTTGAGCCTCTGAGAGGGTGTTCCAGGTGGCCTCTGAGAGCTAGGACATTACCTGTCAGTGGCGCGTGGTCCTTTAAGGACCGCTCCTCCTGCAATTCCAATTGTGAAATACATATTTTAATGAAAAATTGTTCTGTTATTGTTGTGTTGTGTGTGTGTGTATGAATTTCAGTTATTACTCTCCCATAAATCATACAATATTACAGAAATGTGCGATGACTAATGAAAAAGCGCTGCCAACAGTCTTTGTCTGTGTGTCTGTGTAATATGTTCAGCTTTTCCTGGTACCCCCTGATTGGTTGACACCGCACGCCAAAAATAGCTGGATCTGGGGCAGAAAATTTTACACCCAAGAAATGTTGACAGATTGGGCAATTTTCGGTTCAATTGGGTGGCTTTAGGATGGATTATGTCGGTAAAAATGAGCTCAGGTGGGTTGACAACATTTTTGCCAGGTTTGTCATAATGTGGACGTTTTTCTTATTTTTTTCAATATTCATATTTGTTTATGGCTAATAATGACTTTTTTGAACCAACCTGGCAACACTGCAGCAGCTGTAGCTAGAAGGCTGCTTGCCCGCTGGCTTCTAGCCACGCCACGCCACGCCACGCCACGCCACGCCACGCCACGTTACGCCACGCCACGCCACGCCACGCCACGCCACGCCACGCCAAGCCAAGCCACACCATGCCACTACCTGTCATATTCTGTGATGTGATGCTGACTAAAGGTCCGTTTTACAGAGTGTAACAGAGAGAGGTGAAAGGATAAATTAAGGAGGCACTGTCACAGCAGAAAAATATATTTTTTCTTTTTGGTAATTAAAATAATGACTAAATAAACACACAAGTCAAAAACACCAATGATAATATAGTGATGTTTAAGCAAAAAATTAATTCAGGTAGAGTTTAAACTATTAAACATCATGAATTTGGAATACAACTTCAAACAGTATGAATTGATTTGGGGTTGCATTATGGTGCAGGTTAATGAATCCCATTATGAACTGTGGTAAGCATATAGCACACCAGTATCACACAAGTGGTTATCTGCAGTTTCACCAGGCCATTCATCAGTCCGTCAGTAGGCTAATTCTGTCTAATCGCTCTCCAAGCAGTCCGTGTGGCTCTTGCTATGTTGTATCGTGGAATGCGATGTCTGGCGAAAGATTCCCTCATCGCTGAGATTAGACATATGGGAGTGTGTGTATAAACAAGACTTTGGCAAGTACCACATGATTAGAAAATGGTTTCCTCCTGCACTGACTGTAATCTTCTCCTGCCAACACCAACCACCGCCGTGTTTCCTGATTGTTTGGGACATTGCATACTATCAAAACATTATGTCATTTTAACATAGTACATACACATAGATGCATAAACACATACATATGGTTTATAGTACATATGCTACTATACTGTGCTGCTTACGCATCTGTCTCCTGTGCAAGTCACTTCATGTTTCACACATCAGTCCTTGCTTTAGATCTCAACGTCTTTACTCCAGGCCCAGTTATTTCAACAAATCATTTCATCCTGGCAAATTCGGTCTTCACACATTCCACATACCATCTACAAGCTGGTGGTGATAAATATTCCTCCGCTTTGTGTTGCAGCAGTCGGGGAGATTCTCAGAAATTCCCGTCTAGCAGTCATACTTGGAAGACAGTAGCTACAATAACAGCATGGCATAATTAAAATGCCTCAGGTAACTCAAGAGTCTACTGTGGGTTTAATACCTTGTCAGGTGATGTGCTGACACTCTGCATTTGTACAGCCATCATTCAGAGCTGCAGCAGGCTGTTTGTGAACTCACACGCTCATAGGTGAGTCACACTGCACGAAGGCATGCTTCATACCTCATGATCATGAGCTGATTCTAATTGGCAGATGAGTGAAGATGGGAGCGAGAGAGGCTGGTTGAAATAGCCGTGGTTGACATATAGACTATATATCTACCACAAATGAGTACGTACAAAGTACAAAAAGCAGCTGCTGTTCCTGTGAAAAGTATTTATAACCATACAGTAATCACTCCTATTGTGTTTGTTAGACAAGCGACATACAGCACCACTTGTCTTTCAGTCTTGAACATGAACGCTCGTCAAGTTCTTCCTAAGAACCTGTCACTTTTTACCTCTTAAAAACATTTAAAAATGCGTGTAAAGAATCTGAGCAAGAAGGTGAACTCAAAGAAATACAAACTTACCCTTAAACTGTCATTTTATATTTTAGTATCAACCAGCTGTTATACCTAATGGGAGTACAACAAAATGGTTGCTTCTATGATCAGGGACAATTCAATCCATATGAAGTATTATATCCCCAAAAGGCAGCTGCTTAGAATTAAAATGCAAACCTGTGATGTCATCCATATGTAAAATGTAGAGCTGCTTCATTCAAATCATAATCTAAAATATCAGATTTTGGTTTGGCAGACACAGAAACCTATATTTAAGATTTAAAAAAGATCTGATAATAACACATTGGCCAATATTTGCTTTTATCACAACCACATAACATTATTGTAATGCTGTCTGGTGGACAAGCGATGTACAGTAATACTGTCAGTTTCTAAACTGCCTCAAATATATTGTAGGCTAGGGGTTGAGGGCCAACCATGAGCATCCGGCTGAGACCTTTGTTGCATGTCGTTCCCCATCGCTCTCCCTCCCCTCATTTCCTGTCGTCGCTCCACTGTTGGCTATCTATTAAAATGCCCCAAAACAGAATTCTAAATATATCTTTGGCATTTCATACAGCGCTTTCTTGTTATGTATCTGCTGACATATGCTGATACCAATACAGCTTCACTAAGTTCAAGTTCAAGTTTATTTGTAGAGCACAATCTCATACGAAAGCAATTCAAAGTGCTTTACACAGTGACAAAAAAGTAGAACATAAGTTATAACATAGGTAGACAGCATGCATACACACACAATGTAAGCTATTTATGTAAGCTTTCTTTTAGCTGATACATGAAATCAAAATATAGTTTCATGCCAAGCAATGTGAAATAAATTGATACCTAACACTGTCAATAGAAGCTTCTCAGCAGGTGAAAACAATATGCAGCACATAGAAGTGTAACTTCTAAGGAAGGGGAAAGGAAGTGTGCACAAGTGTGGTAAGTACAGTAGGCCAAAGTTAAACCAGAAAGTTGATCTGTAAACGGTGATGGATATTTAGAACAGTTATGGTGTTCATTGCCCTGTTGGGTGTCTGTTGAGGGCTGTCACCGTGGCTCAGCAAATTACTTGGTGGTGAGTATCATAATCAATAGAAAAGGTAAATAGAGCTACAAAACTGTGTGAGACATAAAATCTTCATGTAGACCAAAGTTTAAAGGTACCATTATGTGATGCATTTAACCTTTAAGCCATCATGGAAGAAAGCTCCTAAAAGTGCAATGGATGGAATCTTAACAGCTACTGAGCTTGCATGTCAACAGCATGGCAAATGATAAAGACCATGTGCACAGTTGAAAGCTCTGGAAAAAGCAACTTGTTGAACTTGAGTTGGCACTGTTTTGTCAAACTACTATTTCCAACGTAAAGAATGAACTTAAATGCAAAAGTTCTGTCTTAATAATTGTAATAAAGCATAGTTTATACTTCTGTGAGATCGCTTTCTAACCTACATCTCATCCAGACTCGTCTGTCACTCAGAGGACAGAAACCATGTCGCACCACCTTCCTGCCCTCCTGCTTTGGCTTGTCGTCACACCTCATTCATCCCTGACCCCTGAGGGGGTCAAGGTGTGACCCCGGGCCATGCTTTAAATTGTGAGGTCAAAGGTCAGCCTTTCAGCCCTCGCTAAGAGGGTGGTGATGTTTTGTTGTCATCAAAGCGAGACTCAAAAAGGCATGACAAGTTAAAAAATTGCCACTTGCTTGCGAGCTCGCTGGAATCTCAATTGATTAAATGTATGTGTGTTAAGGGGACATGAGTTATTCGTTGGCATGACAATTGCCATGGAAACGTAGAGGGAAGTTAGGTTGATTTTGTGGTGTGCCGTGCCCGTAACTAATGACATGCCGCAAGCGTTATTCCCCAATATAGACACAGCCAGGAATAATATCACTGGTTTTTCTCAAATGAAATCACAGGGAAGAAGAACACTCCTGAGGCTACACTGTATGTGCATGTTCTCAAACATAGCGCGGCTGGATTATTTTTTTGTTTTGTAGTCCACCCCTCACAACACACACACAGTCTTCCAACACACACACACACGTACTTTTATCTCCAACACTATTCTCTCCCAACCATGGCGTGGAAGCTTAATTAATGTGATAATGTTAATTCCCTGCTTCGTATGGAGGATGAGGACTAAACGCTGCTCTTCTTCCATTGCTGAACCTGTTCAGTGACGTGCTCTATCTCTTTCCCGCATTCACTTAAATGTTTTTTTCTGTGGAAGGACGCAGTGACTCACACAAAGCAAAGTTAAAGGCTTATCGTGATTGATTGATAAAGAGGCAGACAGAGCAGAGAGTTTGGCAATCATTTCCATTAATTAAAAATCAGAAATGCATGATTGCTCTCCCCTCTGGCAGGAGCCTCACCCATCTCTCCGGGATGGTACGCGCCAGAGAAACCGCCCCCCTCCCACCTCCTCCCCTGCACCCAGCTCCCAAACCTCTAGTGGTAGAAGAAGTACTCAGATCCGTTTTTCAAGTTCAAGTCCTGCATTCAAAATCCTACTTGAGTAAAAGTATTATCAGCTAAATGTACTTCCCTGTGACTGACATTATATATGACATTATTAGATTGTTAATACTGATGCATCAGTTTGTTGTAGCTGGTCAAAGTAGACCTAGTTAAACTACTTTATATACAATTAGATAGTTTATTCCAGTGGTTCCCAACATAGGGGTCGGGCCCATCCAAAGGGTCACAAGATAAATCCAAGGGGTTGTGAGATGATTAATGGGAGAGGAAACGAATGAACACAGAAACAAATCTGTTTTCATTTTTTGGACTCTGCTCTAATGTTTGTGTGAAATATTGGATAATTTCACCTCTTTGGGCCTTGAGCAATTATTGAAATGAAGCCAGTGGAAAGTTTAGAAGGGAAATCTGTCTTTGGAACTGCTCTAACATCTCATAGACACCTGATAAATGGGCCCCAAGTAGACACTGCTTTGTTTTACGGGGTAACAAGCCAGAAAGGTCGGGAACCACTGGTTTAATCTGTAACAATGCCTTGTATTTTATAAACTTTTTTTTTCTTATAAAATCTTTTTTTAAACAATATTTTTATTTGGGGTTTTTCAATTCAATTCAATTCAATTCAGTTTTATTTATATAGCGCCATATCATAACAAAGTTATCTCAGGGCACAATTATAACAAACATTACATATTGATAAAATGGTCAGTCTTGGCAGCAAATACAGTATAACATAAAAAGAACAGGCAGGTAAATAAAAACATGGTAATTAAAATAGAGGTGAATATACAGATGTTACAGTAATTACAATGTACAGAAATCCTGAAGATCACGTGGGCTACTACACTTTTTTTTTATTATTATTTTTTTATATATAAAATCTTAATCTGAAAAGTACCTCAAATTTGTACTCAATGCCAATACTTGAGTAAATGTACTTATTACTTCTATTTTCCTCCCCACACACACACACACACACACACACACACACACACACATTTAATGTGTGTAAAACGCTTCAAGTTAGGTTCTGGCAATGTTCCTGGCTTCAGGTGAGGTTTGGCCTTCATTCCTCTCTACTCTTTTCCCACCCCTTGCCAGTCTGCCAGAGGACAGTTCGGGAGAGGGGCAAGAAGGTGGAAAGGAGGGGCAGAGAGATGAAAAAGGACCACGCTTCATTGTTTACATGTGGACACTGGACTCGAGCTGACGTGTGCATCCATCTTTAGTTAGCCTCTGAAAGCACAGCAGCCCTGGATCGCCTCCATGCCCTGCAGCTTCCAGACAGCAGACTCTTGTTCGAGAAGTACAGAGGTGAGACATCCGTGCTGCCTGACGGCCTGCAGCAAATCAAACCTGGCGAGTGGCAAGAGTTGAAATGTTGAGGATAATAAAAGTATTGAAAGCACTGCTGCTTTATTAGTCTGGATCGTGGCAGGAAAAATGACAGAGGGGAGAAGAAATGCAACAAATCAAATTCAAAGCAGCGGAAATGAGAATACATGCTACATGAGATACACCAGAACCCCCTCTTTCCTTAATCATCATGCACATCGCACTGCCATGGAATGTCCTAATTTCTCTGGCACCTGAATAGCTGAGAAACCTTTTAAGAGGGAAATTGGAACCGTACTGAAGTGGTCTTGGCAACATGTAGTCGGATTTTTGTTAGTTACGTTGTGTTTTTCTTGCTAGATGTGGGCTATTATCTGTAACCTATCCTACCCTCATGAATTCACAGCTGAGGATGTTTAAATTCGGCATGCGGACATGTGCACACACGTAGACGCTCACACAGACGAGGCCTGAGAGAAACAGTAGCTGCAAACGATTCTGAGTGTTTGTTTATAACCTGCTTGAAATACCAGAGGGGTGGAGTTAACAGCAGCAGCAGGACTCAGATGACGTTAGGTATCTTGTCAGTCACACGGACGCTGGAGCGGCTTTGAAGTGTTCTTTCAGTGATTGACGGGAGTTCTGGCGGAGAGATGTGCTCACTTGGCATACAAGAAACTATCCAGATGTTTTGGTGCTAATTGTAACAGCTGTGCCTTTTTTTGTTTTGCTTTGTTTGTTTCAGATGGTGATATCTTATTTCTGAATATAGTTAAGTCTTCATTTGGCTTTTTTATCTGACATACGCAAACTTACATGCATCCACCCACCTTCATCTACAGTCTGTCATTCCACTGCACAGTTCACCTCGCACTAACTCTAATGTGACAGCGAATTGGCAGCTAATCATAACAGCATTAGCTAGTTTGCTAGTTTCATAGCAATACCATTGGTACCATTGGTCTTGGTCTTTTCTGCCTTCTGCCATTTCTAACATACAGTTTCATAAGGGAAGCAATTAAATCAAAAGGTATAACTGTATCTTAATGTATCTTCTGTATCTTCTCTACATTGTTATTATTTAAAAATGAACATGTGTTATTTTATTTCTAAATATACGGTATGTAGCCTGAGAGGACCCTATGTGGAGTGTCTCCTGTAATGTTTGGCGGCGTGTAGTGGCGAGGAGAGGGAGGGTGCACGGCACAGAGTTCATGATGGGTGAACCTTTTCAACTTGCTGCTGCGACTCGCTCTGTGACCATGGCAACCACAGAAACTACAGTGATTTTACTTTACTGATTTTAGTTCCCTGAATCACACACCTATTCACCAGCAAAGAACAGACAGGTCAATGAAGAGAAGCGGCATTGCAGCAAGAGCTTCAAAGTCTGATTATCAGTCTGGGACAATAAACAATGTTTATGATACTAGTTAGCAAAACTCGCTGTATTAGTCGTGTCATTATGCTAATAATTTCCACTATTTTAAGCTACAACCCACTCTATTTAGCTGCATGATGAACTTTTACTAGGTGGATAGCAGCAAGTTTGCTAATGTTAGCTAACATTAAAAACTTTAGATAAATACTGCTTTGTAACCCATGGATGCATTAAGAGAACTGGATAACACGTTCCAACATGGTACCTCATTTATTCCTATACAAGTTGCTCACTGGTGGCATACACCAAGAAGTTTTTCAGTCTTCCGCATATTTGGGCCCATAGAGCATGCCTACCAGAGTCCTCTCCGGTCGAGGTGATTGAGAGCATGCTGCGGCTCTTTGAGACTTTTCAGATTTGATTGAAGCAAAAGTTACATAGGCTTGCTTTAACGCATGCTTTCTCAGACTGAACATGAAGCACATTTAATAGGCGACACTGTAAAACACGGGTGGACACGAATAGATGCAAGCTTCTCCTGGAAGGCATTCATAGCGTTGAACCGGGTTGTACATGCAAAAAGTGCCACAAATACTTGTGTAACAAATGAAAAAAAGAGAGCTTGAGAGAGAAGTTAAAATCCAGGCTCCTTTCTCACCTCCACATAGCTGGCCAATCACAGTGTGAAGTGGGAGTGAATGTCGGATTGTTGGCTTTCAAAAGCTTAAAGAAATGGTTGGACACAACCCGTCCTAATCCGACATTTGAAAGGTCAGGGGGGAGGGGGTTTCCGAAGCTGTTCGACCATCCAACAAGCAATTTTTCACAAATAACAGCTATAGTTATAGCTTTGTCTTTACACACCTATAGTGTTTACTTTCTGAATCAAAGTTTCACACTGGTAGAGCAGGATTTCTCAAACGGTTCTTCTCAGGGTGGAGCAGCACTTGCAAACAGAAAAACTACAATGGAAGCTATTAAGCCACAGTTGACTATTTCCTGCTCAAAACCTTTCATTGTGTTTGGTGTATTTTTAACCATGTTCCTCATTTTTAAACCACAACATCCATTATCAGTTGGCTGTGGTTGGTCAGCTGTCTCAATGAGAAAAATGTCTTTGGGATTATGTATTACAAAGTAATGTTGGGATTCAAGGAAACACATTGTGTTCTCGCACTACAAGGTAATGTTTCTCAAGCTAGGCTAATTTTCATGTTAGCCTCTGCATTACATTTCCTCTCTGACCCTGTGTTGAACTAAGCTTAATTGCCTCGCCAGTGTGGCAGACTGTTTGTATGTAAGTTAAATGAGATATAATGAGGATAAAGTAGGGGTATGAAAATGCACTTGTTTCTTCAGGGGCATAACGTTTATTTACAGATTCATCTTGTGAGTCAGAAGAAAAGAAAAAAAACATGTACTTGGAAATGGGAGTTACTGTGTAGCCGACTGCTGTTAACGTAGCTCCTTGATAGGCCAAACAGCCGGTTGTTTGCATGGGAAAGTGTGGATTACTTTTATGTTTTTACTAGTTCAATTTAGACAAAGACAGGAAGGTTGCGCTCTCATAGTGAAGTCATGAGAAAGCAAAAGAGAAAAAAATGCCCTTGAGGTTATTACTGGGATTCTTATGGCTTCAATCATGAACACCATAATTGGTTCATACTGAGGAGCAATCATTTTACACTTGCAGTCAAATGTGTCTTTGAACATCAAGGCGTGTGCTGACGCGAGTGCATTCTTTTCTTTCTGTTTGCTCTCTGTGTGTTTAGCATACCGTGTGGAAAGTCCCCTGGCTCAGAATAACACAATTCTTTAACACAGTGTCATTAAGCTTGCAAAGATAAGGGCATATCCTCGCATTGCTTTTCCACAGGTGAGTCCATGGAAAGAAGTCAAAATAGTCAGACAATGCTGCAGCCCTCCCTTTCCAAATCTCCTCACACATAAAAATGCAAACATATCACAAGCTTTTCCCTTTTTTTTTGTCTTTCATTTCTTTAGGTGGTCATAAGCGTGGCGTCAAAACCAGCAGTGAGACTATCCGGCTGGCTGGTTGGCTGGCCAGTCTGCCTCTGCTAACTGACAGCTCCTCTCTTTCCACTCCAGCGTCGCTGAATGTTATCTGCACAGCTGTGCTAGCCCACATCCATATCCCATCCGCCATGTGTGAAGCTCATGCACCTCTAAGACTGTGAAAAGCTGGGGAACAATAGCATCTTGTGTCCCATTCCCTGTTATCTGTCCTTCACTCCTTTATTGAAAAGGCTTACCTCATTTTCTATTAATTACACCAAAACAATGATTTTAGCCAAAGATGGGCTCCCCCGGCGATTCTGGAGCCACTTAAACCGTTCTTTAATCTCGGTTATGAAGAGGGAACAATGAAGCTGTTGTGCTGCAGCGGAGGAGAGAAAAAAAACAGCATTTAAATGACACTGAGATAATACGTGAGCAGTCTTGCATTGACTTGTACAAATATCTAAAATCTTGAATAAACGTACTATGAGTCTTTGTTATTTTAAAAGCAATAATACATTGTGTGAATGGATCAGTGGATGCTGTGTGTGTGTGTGTCTGCTTGAGCGTGCAAGTGTGCATGATTTGTGAGTGTGCCTTTGCATTGAAACTACCTTATTATCCTCCTCAGGGGTCTTAAGCATTGTCCTTAATCCTTGTAACAGGAACTTTGCCTTTCAACAATTTACATCGCTCTCTTTGGCCTTCTTTACACCCAAGGCCAAAACCAGGAACCAGACCAGCAGGCCTTCCACAGGCTGTACAGTCCAGAATTCACACTTTTGACCTTTTGATTTGAAGTAGAGGGCTTGTAAAAAAAAACAGGTTCCTTTCAAAACAACCAAAAAAAACTAGAGAACAAGGTTTTAATCTGTGATGATCTGAGGAGGAGACATCAGTGTTCATTTAAGTCGTGAAGCGTTAAAATGAAAATTCTAGTGTTCATGAAAGTTGACACCCATCAAAGTTAATTTAGTTTTGAACAGCTGCCAGCTATAACAGCTTTCTGAGCAGACAAACAAGTCTCCAATCAACATTTGTCAACACCAACTTATCATAAGTGAAAACTTTGTGTTTATTAACACTTTAAACATCACTGTGTTTGACGGTGTAACTAAGATACCTAAGGGTTTCTTAATTTTTTAAATTTAATTCAACTTCTCAACTCCTCAACCACCCACAACCTGCAGCCAAAACATTGTTCTAACCCACAGAACTTGCTCTTAAATTCCAGTGGTGTCCCCAAGTGTCTACAGATACCAAATATGTCATCTAGAATACTTCCATTTGATGGGAAGGTGCAGCCATAAAATAATATGGAATCTAACAATCCAAACCATAACCCTGAGTTTGAATATTTTACTCAATGTTAATGTTATTCAGCTTCAATGAAGAGCTGGAACAAGCTGATACAAAATATATATGATAATGTCAGACAGTTTTTAACAAACTTAAAGCTACTTAACAAAACAAAAGGGGAAAACTGCATGTTAATTCAAATAATTTAATATTTTAATTCATTTTTTAAGGGAACACTCAACAAATTTGTGGGATTTGGAAGAGACATATTTAAAAAGCGATGGTCAAAATCAGCCAAGATATCCTGAGGTTTATTCCTGAATATGGCTCAAGTTACAAAAAACGCTGGATCCTACATTACTAGCATCTTTTGCTAGAGTCTCCCTGCATGGTAAACCACCCACATCTTTCAAACTCCACACCTCCAGTTTGTAACAGAGGCTTTCTCTTCAAAATCCGCCGCCTCAAGTGCAAGCTGGGAAAATCCTGGAGACATGATAAAACTAACAGAAGACATTATGCTGTTAACTGTTTTTACAGGCTGCATACATCTCCTCATGATGTGCAAATTTACCAAATTTACACATGAAGATCGAGTGTCCCTTTAATCTCATTTTTTTGTTTAGATTCATTTGTGTCTGCAGAGAAAGCCTGAAAATGTCTTCACAATGTTGAGAGCAGAAGAACTCTTTGTAACTACAGTACTGCTCTGTCCCAATGTCACCACACATTTTTTTGTGTGGCTGTTGACTCATGGCCATTTTACAAGTTGTGATATTTGTGTTGTGACTAATCTACTTAAAGCTGGATACTGAACTGCCCAGCTTTTATTTGCATACATCAAGCTGAGTCCTGACCAAAATATTCTGATCCAGGCACTGGCATTGCAGTTATGTAATAGGAAATGTGTTCATCCTCCTAGTCTGTGGCACAATTCTAATTCATGCAAGTTCTTAAACCTAGACTTAATGTCCAATTTTTGTCTGTATGAGCAACGGATGGTGAATGTTACAGAGCTTTAAATTCGTCAACCTCTCCAAAGCACACTGCAGGTCCTGACTCCGTCACTTTGACAACAGTAAGCAGTCTGAGTCATGCCTTTCTCTGGGCAGATTCAGTATCACAGCTGTGTGTTCACAAGCTTCCAGAAGCCCTGTAGTCACCAAAACACCATAAACAAACACTTTTACAAGGCAATGTGTGTGTGACTGTGGCTTTGCAGTGAGTAAAGTTTCCAACTCCTTTTGGGTAAATAATGAAGGTGGGCCCAGGCTCAGTGACATGTTTGCCCCTCTGGTGACACACACACATATACACTGTCACATACCCACACCTGCTTGTAGTTGGCATTCCTCTGCACTCCAGCTCAGGTTGAACAAATATATATAAGCACTCAGCGCCTTTGACACTGTTATCAAAAATGAGCTGGGCGGGGCTGCTTTCGGTAGCTGCAGGGAGTCATGAAAGTAAAATGCCTCCCATGGAGGCCAAGTTAACGTCTTGGGAGATTAAAGTCAAAGTGTGTGCAAGTACACAAGGGTGTATGTGTTTGTGTGATGTAGGGGGAATAAGTCAGACAGCAGGGCTTGGTTTGTCTCGATCCCACTCGGTGGTTGCTGGTGTTTAGTCTCGGAGGAAGGGGGCGGGGGGTTCCTGCATTCCCTCCCTCTGTTTTGCTTTTTACACAACCTGAAGCATGTCAAAACCTTCAGGGGTGTGAAGACACTTGTTCTTTGTGTAATGAAAAAGGTGATGACAATTTAATGGATTACTGCTTTATTAAATGGATAATAAAAATGGACACTGCTAAAATCAAAATGGTAAAAAAAATGACCACCAATGTACATCTTTTATCCTCCTTTTTTATCTTCTAGAAAATGAATCAACCTTTGCAGCAGAACGGCGAAGTTGGCATTTTTTCCCCAATAATGTCAGTCAAGAAAATTACACCTTTAAAAGGTTTTACAAGCTCTGCTGATTTATCTTTCCTCTCACTCACTCCACACACACACACGCGCACACACACACACACACACACACAGTTTACTATAGTATTTATTACACTGTTGCCGGCATTCACCCCTCTTCCTCCATATTTTAACAGGTCACTCCACAGTCCTCCGCACTCTCTCAACTCTCATTTTCTCTGCTGCAACTCCTCTCCTATTCCCCACCCTTCCACCACCTCTTAAGTGTTTTAATGGACCCATCTATCAGAAGACATATAACAGGTAATAGCTCTCAAATCCCACTGACTCTCATTATGATTTGACGAGACTCTTCATTAACCTCAATTGAAGCCAACGATCATCCATCCCCTATCCCACTATGTGCATTTGGTTAATTAATTAGTCCGGCTGCAGAACGATGTGTATACATGTGGGGGGCCTATTCATAGAAAATACATCTCCATAGATTTGGAACATATTAACTCACCTAATCTCCACAGGTATCAAACCTATTTCCGGTGTCTTCCTGGTTAAGGGTTCTTGTACAAAACTGCCTCTCGTCCTCCTTATTACCTGTCACAGTCAGCCGTGACCTAGTTAAACATTTCAGTCAAATATACATAGGTCTTGTGTATCACTGTTTGACCGAAGTTACATCGTCATTTGCAACATAAAAGTAAAAAAAGAAACAACAGGAAGTATTCCGAAATACAGAATAACAAGAGTGAGAGTCTACAGCCATGCTAGTGGCTTTTTACTGTGACACAGCGGCGCTTTGAGCTAAATGCTAACGCCAGTATGCTAACGGTCACAGTGATGATGCTAATATGCTTATTTAGCAGGTAAAGTTTACCATGTTCCCCATCTTAGTTTAGCCTGTTAGTGTGCTACATTTAGCGAATAAGCACTAAACAAAGTACAGCTCAGGCTGATGGGAATGTCATTAGTTTTGCAAGTAAATCAAAGTAGCCTATTGGACAAGCTGAAAGTTTGACCTCAGTCACCCCTGGTCTTTAGCCTCAACTCTGAGAAACCGAATCAAGACTACTGCTTGAACGTATCTGACTACATGTACAGTCTTCTAATAACTCTTTAAAATCAATTCTGCGGCAAACAGGCAGCACGTGTAAAGAGGGTAAAACAGGTAATCTCATAATTCTAGTTAAAACCCTTGCAGCTGTTTGATTAAGGCAGCTAAAACGAAAATTGCACAAAAGAAAACGACAGAAAGAAGGCATGTAGTGCCTGACAGCTTCAGTGTCTTAAAAATGATGTATTATCTTTTTTTATTATATTATCTTGTGTTACCAAGATAATACTGAACTATACTCAAATGTTTAAAAGTCAGGATCTAAAATTTCACCATCATTTTTAGTCATGTTGCAAGATAAAAATCCTAGATTTGCCAGTACCTGTCCTATCAGACATCAATTTAGGGAAATAATTTGCCATAAAGTTTTTTCCCAGAGTTTCCCAAATAAGTTTACTTGGATTGGAGTGGATTCCCCTCTTACACAACATCTTTCACTGGGCACTAATACTTAAATACAGAACATACATATGAAGCAGGTCTACTCCCTATGCAATGAACACGCATTTGACATATTCATATGACAATAGTGTCACAGGTGGTTGTCAGCGCTCAGACACTCAGTCTGCAACTGTAGCTCCATACATGTGAATGCTCAAACACAAAATGACAAAGAATCACATAACTCAAGTCAAGTTACGTGTCAGTTTCAGTTCAGTTTCCTCTCAGTCTCTGTTTCTCTCTCTCTCTCTCTCTCTCTGTATTCAGGATGTCAGTTAAAGTATCATTCAACATCAATATCATTCCAATTTCACAAAATCAAGTTTCCAACTTTTGGACAAATGCAACTGACGTCACACTGCGATGTGACACGCCGGTGATCAGACCAGCAGACACTCAGGTGAGAAGAACTTTGTTTACCATGTAGCATTGTAGCATTCTGCTGTATACTAAGCAACTGTGAAGATGGAAGAGAGACTGATCGTTCACCGTGATGACGATTGGTCTTTGAGTACAACGTTAATTGCCGTGCAGTCGCTTGGTGTTGTATTGCTCTACAAGTTGGGATTGCTGGTTAATACAATCAGCATGGCTTTTAGTGATTTTATGTAACTGTGGAACCTATGACATTTTGTCTGCACATGGCACTATCTGATATTTAATAAAAGCCTTCACCAAACTGACATTCTCAGTCAAACCGCAGAATGTGTACTTGTCTGCTGAGGCTGAAGTAACAGCGTAAATGCAAACTGGCAAATAGGAAGTGTGTCCAGACGGTGATGAAGCCCGTTGTTTTGACTGGAACCATCTTGTCTTTTGTCTACAGTTTGGTCGCTCCAGGGCAGATAAGGAGTAAACACAGGTTGACAAACTGCCCCATGTGACTCAGTCTCTCTGTGTCTCTCTCTTTCAGATCCAATCAAAGGACATCTATCTGACTGATAGCTCACAAGTATTTTAGGTGTTGGCTTGCGTGCCTTCCAAAGTGTTGACCCAAGTTGAAACCACAGACGTTAAATTTAATCCTGTTGCTTTTTCTTTAACTAAGTGAAACTGAAATGATCAGACTTTCCAGACACAAGTTATGTAATTTCATAGTGACGGAGCACAAATCTATATTTAATGATCTTGTTGAATGTACAAATAAATGCACAGATGGGAGCCCTCTCTCCAGCATCTAACCACACAGTAATGGGGCGGCACTGTGTTTCATTTCATTGTTGTTTTAATATTCCTGAGTTGGAAATAACTGACTGAGTGCTGAAAGATCCAAATGATCAAACTGTCTTTGATGCTTAACATATATATATATATTTTTGAAATTAGTAAAACACGATATAACATAACACAATAGGTGGTTATCCAGAGGTAGACACAACAGAACAACCACACAATAAGTACAAACAGACAGAGTAAAGGGGCAAGTTAGCCCCGTTTGGATCTGCCTCATCCACTGCATGAAGACACTTCTGATGAAGCATAAATTGTTTGTGGAAGTTGTTTTTTTGTTGTGTGGAATGGGCTCACTGTTGCCCATTGTGGCCGTTGGTTGAAGAACACCCACTACAACTGTGGTTCTCACCACCTGTCAAGTATCAGTGGGTGTTTTCTGCCCTCCGGCCTCAGGGGACAGCCCATCACAGTTAGCCCCCCCACAATGAGGCGAAGAAGACGCCGTACTTGAAAACTTACTTGGACAAGCGACACAAAGGTGAGACTTGTGCTTTATTTAAGTGTTACGTTGTTTCAAACAGTATTTTTCAATTTTACAAGAGAAAAGACTTCAGTGATACAGACTAATTGGTTGGTTTGACAGTCTCAAACAGGGCAGAAGTGCTTGTTGGATGGTGAAAAGCTTCAGAAAACCCCTCCCCCCACACCTTTTTGATGTCAGAATTGGAGGGGGCCTGCTTCCAACTTTACGCAACTGCACTGCACTAACCTTGTAAGCTAATGCTAAGTAATGGGTGAGATTATTACCTGCCTTGGGACTATGGATGTAAATTAGCATTCTTGCTAACTCCAGTATGTTTACATCTTGTATTTCTATACTGATGTTCATTAAATAAATATAAATAAATAAAAAATAACTAGGGAGACAGATTTTTCCTTCCTTTTTTTCTTTTTCCCTTACTTCCCTTCTTCCATTTTCCTCCATTTTCCCCATGTTGTCTTTTTATCTTTATTCTTCTCTTTCATAAAAATTCTCCTTACTAGGCGTGAAGCAGGGGTGTCCTAAACCTGTTTTAAAAAATCCCCTCCTGGGTAAATCCACACCTTCTACAGTTGCTAGGAGCTGGAGGGTGACACACCAGGCTACCTCTACCAGGATATCAAGCGACTTCTTTAAATGTCTTAAACTACAGCAATAGATAAAAAGATAGGAGGAACAGGTGGCGGGGGGGAGACAGAAAAACAGGAGAGAAAAACAAAATGGAAGGTTGAGGTTGCTTCTGTATGTAATGTATTTGGTATTTGTGCATGGGTCAAGAGATGAACAAATAGAAGGGTAAGTCATTCTAACAGAATATAATGACTCATTTCCATGACTTTCGTGTTTTTTGCATCTGCCTGTGTTTGCCGCAGCCTCGCCTTTGTGTGCTTTCCTGTAAGAGCTGATATCAGAAAGCGTGCAGCACAGCTACTGCAGTTACATGAGTGATTTCTGCTTTTTCATACTTTCCATACTTGAGTCAAAGTCAAACAGCAGATTAAGATATTTATGATTAGAGGGCTGCTTCCTCTTGCAATCAAGCAACAGTCAAGCTACAGCAGCAGAACAAGTGTGCCACAGCTAGATTTTAATGAAGTCGTAAAATTTAAGGATTCACACAGACTTTATGAATGTGCTTTAACTGTCTGTGTGTGTGTTTGCGACTGTGAAGAGCTGTGTCTGTGTGTGTCAAGAGGTACATGCCAGGGCATGCAGAAGAATGAATGATTAATCGGCACTGCTTCGTGGGTAATTTGGATGTCAGGCTCTCTTCTGCTGCCCTTTGCTAACTGAGTTGTGTGTGAAAAGACCTCCCTCCTCCCCTTTGATCTGGGCCGGTCAGGCAGGCAGCGTCGCCCTGCTGTATTTCAAAGTGTCTGCTTAGTGATTTATTGAGACTGATCAGGGAGGAACAAGAAGCAGAGCGACCTACAAAGGAGTTGCCGTGCCTACACAGAATAACTGGAATAACACGGCAAAAGCATTAGCTAATAAGAAAAAAGAATACTTATTAGAGGTTATTTTTATGCAGCTGTTTCTCCTTGTGTGATTATACTGAAAATGCCACAAGGTCACACTGGTCTCCAGCTTTGATTAAGCAGACAAGGGAAAAAAACGCAAAAAGGAAATGACTGTTAATATTTCATTTATTATAAAAACAACACAATGCTGGATAAGCATCTGTGTTTGAGCCACAGTATGAGTGCTCAATTAGTCCAATGATTACTTCCCTTAATATCAGGAGTATAATTAATTAATCACAGTAATTACTCAGTTTTGTTTGACTTTTTTCTCTTTACACAGGCATCCTACATCAACCAAGGCACAAACATTCAACTTTAAGTCAAGATCGGTGCTCAAACTTGTGATAGCTGTGCTAACTGAAAGGGGAACTTCCCATCTGGCTGTCTAGTGTTTTTTTTTGTTGGAGGAATACTGCTTTCAATATCACTGGCTGCCATCAGCGGCTAGCATTCATAGTTAAAAAGATTGTTGTTCAGAGATAAACAGGCAGTGAGTAAGACAGACAGTCAACACTGCCCAGACAGTCAACACTGCCCTCCGGATGCAGACATAACCATCACGCACCTGCAGGAGTGCGCCGTCAAAATGATGTGGCAGGTAGACAATACACCTGTGTGATGAATTGTGTGTCTTCACTTAAACATGTTGTTACTGTGATGGCATTCTAGACAAAGATGTAGCCATGATAGAAATCCAACTATTCCAAAAGGAACAGATTTTGGATTACAATGCAGGACACACGCATGGTGGCAGGACTCCTATAATAATATGCACATACAATTATCAAAATCAATGGGTTAGCCTGGCTGACTTTTTCCACACTAGCTTATATTAGCCTAAATGTATCTAATCTAATAGCCTGTTGACCTTGCAGAATCATGTCATGGTTATGAATCTATGAAAAAAGAATTCCCCTTTTCAGCTAATTTCAAGTTTCCCAGTTAAAGCTGGGGTGAACGTGTTAGAAAGCAGTTGCCTATTTAGACATCCAACAGACACAGGCCAACGTTGTCTTTCATTTGGAGACGTGTTTGTGGCTCTTTTATTTATATCTGACTCTGCTGATTGCTCCACCGTTCACCACACTCACTTTGTCTGTCCGCTGTTGGTAGGTTGGCAGGTAGCATACAGTGGGTTTATCAGAGTTTTTGCAATGAAAACGAGCATGACAAGAAGAGCTGAGTTTACAGGTCAGACAAAAAGAGCTAAAAGAGGCTAAAAGGCTCTCTGGAGCAGAGGGACATGGCAGTTTTTGGTGATAATTCTCTGTGGGTTTGTCAGTATGAGCCACACCTTTCACATTATACACAATCATTTCATCCAGTGCTGAAAAATAGTGATTTAAACATTGAAAACTTTTTTGGTTAGTTTGTTTTTAAAAGTAAAAGTCCCAAATATCATGACTAAACTGGGGATTTGTCTATAACCTGATCGCTCCTGCTCCTTGGCCTGTTGCACTGTGTTGTCACCACGTCCCTAGATCTCAGCAATTCAAGAGCAACTTGACACTAAATCCATTTTTTGAGTTGGTAAATTACATGTGCAGTCATTTTATTACACTATCTATTGATCCTGGTCCCATTTTATAGTGTTGAAGTTTTTTTTCTTTTCCCAGAGAAAATCTAGAAATTCTGTCCACTAGACGGGGTAGACTGGGGGTGTGTGTGTGTGTGAGTGAGTGTCAGGTTTCAAATGCATTTTTGAATTGTGAAGGGTGTGTGTTAAAGCTAAAATGGGGTGTTAAATTGCTCTTTAACTTCCCAACCGTTTTGTCTTGTGACCCTTTAAAGCAAATAAATGTCTACTCACCACCTCTCATCACATGGCTGCATATGTCTATGATGTGTGTGAGTTCAACCTGCTGAGGCTAACTGAGATTCATTCCTCAAATGGATTCATTGGAATAGTTTTTATATACCTCAACAGGAAACAATATTTTAGACTAAAAATTAACATTTAGAGAAAAGTCCGATTTGTGCAGTAGAAATGAATGAAATGAAAAATATATATTTTTTCTTTTTTATGATCATGTCCCGTCCCATCAAAATTGGTCCGGTGACCCGTCCCTCGTAACCCGAGGAATATCTGCTAAAGCTACAATGTTGAGAAAAAAAATTAATTAATTGTTTGAAGAATTTCCTTCAACCAGTTTGCACTTCATGAGTGTGGTTCTTTAGCTGCATGCATGACATTTTGAGTAAACCACCGGATGTTGTTATGTGTGGCACGTGCACACATTTGTAGCTGAAACGCTTTGCAAACTGCAACTCGCAGCCAGCTGCAAACTAATGCAAGACAAATTGTTGCCATAACCCTGTTTGTATCAGACACCGTGTAAGCATGTACACATGCCCAGCATAGGTCTTTGATGTTTTGATTTGCACACACAGACACACACACACACCAGTGAATATCTATTTAAATGATTACCTGTTTTCCTCGGGGCAGCCTGTTATCTGCAGTGCTGGGGCACAGCTCTGGCCTGAGCTGCGTGAAAGCCGGAAACGCTCGTCACCTCTTGCCCTGAGTCTCAATCTATCCCGGCTCAGAGCTGGTGTGAAAATATTTCATCTGAAAGAGAAAACAAGGTTTTAAAGAGCGGGCTGCAGGGCCACAGGATGGGCTCAGTTATTCTTCTGGCCTAGAAGAACAATACTGTCGTGGCCTCGCATGAAGAGGATCTGCTGCCAGGATTCAGGAGGGAAAAACTATGTGTGTGCAGCTGTGAATATGTCAGTGTGTGTGTTTGTGTGCATGTAGTGTGTGATTAGCTGAAATTGGGGGAGAGAGGAAGAGGGGACGGGATAAGGGACAGTCACAAAATATCAAGGAGCGATGACACAGACTGCTCCTGACAGCGCAGAGAGAACAGAATAATATCAGTTCTGCTGGGGAGGGAGGGAGAGAACGGAAGGAGAGAGGTTATTTTATCTGTCAGACGGACAGGAAATGTCAAGCCATCGGGGAGAGGAGAAGAAAAAAGATGTAGAGCCAGGTTGAAGTTTGAGATAAGTGCCATGTTGGACCGATGTGTGAAGAGGAAAAGGGCAGAAAAGAAAATGAAGAGATTTGAGAAACAGACAGGCAGACGGCAGCGAATTGGAGTTTATTGTAATGACGGTCTAGACATCTGGAATCAAACATCTGGAATTAAAATATCTGGCATATGATTATAAAAAACAAAATCATAGATCCACCTAGCACTTTGCTCTGCGTTGGTGTGAAAATTCCCGGCAATTTAGGGTGGTATGAGGAGCTCTGTACTGCTCGTTTGTCATAGTCACGGAATGACTGACATTGTTTCCGCGAGGATAAACAAACGGATTCCTCTTTGTGATCATTATAAAGCCATTGAGCGAGACCTGGTGACGCTGTGTTATGACATGTGCAGCTCTCTTCCTGCCTCCTAGACAGCGGGAGTGGTGGGAACCTGGATATTATGGCCAGTCAGCGCTTCTGTCAGTGGAAAAAGAGGCCATTGTTATGTCAATCACTTTGGCATGAAGAACGCACAGTGTTTGACATTTGGCAAGCAGATACATGGGTCCAGGTTATGTTCAGCAGCAGACTTATTTTACAGTCGGCGGGTGTTAGCCATTTATTAAAATTTGGTCATCATCTAGTGTGTAAAAGAAGTTCCTCCTTGACCACAGATACATTAAAACAGTCCAGGTTTCTGGACATTGCATTTAATAATCTTTTCATAGTAACACTTTACTTCAAGTCCCCCTATTTAGCATTTATAAGCAGTATATAAACATTTAATAAATGGTTTATAACACACTATAACGTAGTTGCAAGCAGATATAATATGTTACCATGGTGATGGTGGTGCGTGCAGATGCAGCGGCCAATAGCTCCTTCCTCCTCCTCACATTTTTGTTTTAGTTTGTTTTGTTTTTTTTGCCATTATCACTAAAGCACATATTACCTATGACAGAAATTTACTCATCGACTTTAGGAAAGGAAGTGCTGCGGACTGTGGGGCGATCACTGCCCACGGCATCTTCCGACCACCCAGCCATACCAGCTATACCATGCGCTGCCACGGGTGGTGCGACCACACCAGGAGGAGAGGGAGGAGAGCTGGGATAAGAGCTAAGCTAACCCAGCTTGGACCTAAGGCTGCACCACTACCCTGTCTACTCCTGGCTAATGTCCGCCACAGGAAAATGGAAGCCAGCAACAGGAAATCAGAGACTGATGTGCCCACATCTTTATAGTGACCTGGTTGTGTTGTAAAATTACAAATATAACTGACCTTGATTCCTTAATTGATATGAGTGTTCATTAATGTACACTATGTAAGTGGAGGCTACTGTATAAACAGATAATGAATAAAAACAACAAACACAGTTGTATTAATATAAAATATGTCTTCATAGGAGAAGTTATATTTGCTGACAAATACTGTACATTAATAAACACTTAAAAACGTCCTTATTGCTGCGTATAACCACATTATAGTGTGTTATAAACCATTTATGTGTGTATACTACATATAAATGCGAGGGGTACTTAAAGTTAAGTGTTTTAGCGATAACTATGCAGGATGGGCCATTGTGATATAAAGCTCTGATTGCGCTTAAATGTCTTATCTCCTCCTCCTTAGATTTTTATTAAACGATATTAAAAGATAAAAGATATTTGGTGCCCTTGAAACAAAATCTAGTGCGTTTGACTATTTGATTCAGTTTGGTTAGAGTGGTACGCACTAAACAATCTCACGAAGACTTCCATTTACATGCACGTAAGTACGCCTGTTTTGACTCTCATCCCGGTTTTGATCATAATCTGCATATGCCGTTGGGACTGACGAACCTGGTTATTCTCCCTGTATACACAAATCTAACAGTATCCAGGTTTCTGATCATCAGTGTACAGTTCCTCAACATGTCAACCACTCATTTCTCTACCAACAGAAAATGATCAGATACCTGAATATGGTGTTTACATGCCGCATTATCCAGTTTCTACTGGAACCCCAGATAGCAGATCCAGGCTTCTCAAAACCAAAGTAAAGGCTTATCCTGATTCCTGAAACCAGGACCTTGTGTTTACATGCGCAAGACATAACCGGGATACTCCAAAAACCTGATCCTAACCAGGATACTAGTATGCATGGAAACACACTCAGTGTGTACACTATGTAGCTAGGTGGTTAGCTAGACGTGAAGCAGAGTGCTGACTAAGTTGTATGGATGTTTGCTGCACATTTAAGGAAGTGCTGAAGTGTTTAACACAATCTGTTGTCTGTAGGGATTCTTGCCCCGATTCGAGTCCTTTAATAGTGTGTTTCTACCAATACCAAGGCTGATCCCATACTGATATTTACCTAAATGACACAGTTGACCAGTGCACACTCAAGATAGTGTAACCAGTCCAATGGTAGTTAGTAATGTGCTATATATTCACTTGGGTGTCTTCATAATATGAAGATTAATTGGGATAATGTGACCAGAAACTGGCTGCAGAGAGCACACACATCCATAATAAAACAGTACAATACGCCTCTTCATTGTTCTGTTTCTACCTGTCCATCACTATTTATGGCATAGGCTACAAGGTCCCTGCTCATAATCAGTTATTTCTTCATGAGCTCCAAAGATAAATATACCCATCAGGTTCAGTAAAGTGCCACATGACCTGCTGTCGGTGAGCAGAATTTGATTTGCCCATGAGGGTTCATGTAGCTCTGATGGTGACGGATGACAGTCACCAGAACTGTCCAATGAGTGAGTTCCCTGTCAGTCAGGATCTTTTTTCCTCTTTTGTCCAGACCATCTGAACCAAACTCCAGGTGACCTTTGATGGCCCAAATACTACTCAACACTTGTCATGCCTTTCTGCTCTGACATGAGGAACACTTCTATGCAATCATTCAAATGATTCAAACGATTTAAAGAAATTGAACACAGGCACACACACCTTATCAGCCTTTAGAAACAAATATCAGACCTACCTTAAAGCCTACCATATAACCCGAGGCTCTGTTCACCTTGGATGCACAGCAGAATAAACTACATAGTACTTACATGGCTCTCAATTGCTTGTGATTAACTATATCTTCCTTGTGTACTTTCTCAAAGTCACCCTCTGGCTAATTCTTTCTCTTTTAAAGAAGCTAAATAAAAGGTGAGTTAAATGCTGGGTGTCTGACTTGTAAATGCACTTCATTCTTCCCTGCTCTCTCTGTCTAGCTCTCAGTCTCTCTTTCTCACCATCACTGTTTATCTCTTTCTATCTCTCCACTCTAACAGCGTTTGGACCTTTGAAGACATTACAGCGAGCTCACAGAGGAGCCAGAGCGCCATTGATTTCCACCTGAAGTACAGATGGCTTGTCTGCAGGGTGTCTGCCCATAATCACGACAGGGTTTTGATAATGATAATAATGATTGCCGCGGTGAATAACAGCCTGCGTCTGGCGGAGGCTGTCTCTGCCGCCGAGCCTAACGCGCAGCCAACAGCTCGGTTGGCCTGAGTAATCACAGATGCTGAGCAGATTTCTGCTCTTTCTCTCCACTCGTTAAGGACGGGTCCTGTGGCGTGACATCCCCAACGTATGCAGCATGTTTCACTCAATTGCATGTGTGTGGATTGGCATTCATGACTGCTTCCAACACCAAATGTTCCTGCCTTTCTTTTATGGACGCTGTGGACAGAGACAGGAAGACTGGGGGAGAGTGTAGAGAAAGGAGACAAATCATTGCCCACCTCACCCCTAAATATAGAAAGTTGAATAAATGTGAATATTATATGTATACATTATCTGAACAGATACCAAAAACATCCAAATTCTTGCAGTAGTAACCCTCCCTGATTTTTACCTCATGATACTGATATTGAAGCCTTGATGACAGACAGTATAGACTGGAAACTGAGGAGCTGAAGTTAGCGATCATCTCTCGCTTTTCAGGTTTTTCGTCAATAGCTTTCTCGTTTTTGTCACAGACATTTCAAATGAACTTTACATTAATCCATTATACACTTTTTACACTTTAGCATGCTTTTATTTAAACTCGGTTTAGACTTCTTTCTAAACTGGTGGGGTTAAAAAAAACCCACCAGTTTTATTATGTGATCAATTCAGGTCCATGTTCAAAGTATTATATTATTTTGTTGGCAGCTAATGTTATAGATACAAGTATGAGGAGTATAGATGACAGTAGAAAACAATTCAATGCAGGAAATGAAGCAAACTAGACTATTTCTAACAACTTCCAGTGTTTTATGCGAATACAGATACTTTTTTTTTTATTATGTATACACTTCTGAAATCAAACCTATGCCCTCACGCTTGTGCCATAGCCATGCATATATATAAATATATATATCTATCTAAACCAGCTTTGTAAATGGGGGCTGACTGTAAACAGCATGTTCAGATCCAGATCTTGAGTGTTGCTAAATGTTAAGCACTAGCACTGACACTCTTCCCTCCATTCAGTGCTTTAGTAGTTCATCATTGTGTTTTGTGTTTGAGTCACACTTTGGCAGTGACTTCAACAATACCAAGTGACAAGGTTGCCCATATTTCCCTGCTCCCAGCTGCACCTGAGCCTGAGTAGGCCTAAATCCAAAGCCAACCTTACTGTTTACAGCCCCCATGTGACAGCGCTGAAAGAGAACAATGGTGTCTATTGTGGAGCAGCACAATGCTCCTTTAATATGCTTTGACAAGGCGCGAGCAGTACAAGCGATGGCAAAGCATCTGGGTTGTCACTGATATTATTAACGACAGTTCTGTGTAATTGTATTATTCCCACGCTTTGTTTGTCTTCCGTAATGACATGTTGCTCACAACAGGGTTGATGGAAGTGAATGCGCGCATACCTGGATTCTGCAGGGTTTACAAAACATCCTGAACAGATCAGAGGTCAGGGATGTCTGAGAATCGTCTTAGAGCAAATGAGACAGGAGCTTAGCGTTAATACCAGCCTGCATTAAAAGATATTAGTCTGACACAACCTCACATTTCACAGCAATGTGTCAGTACTGTACGTCATACTTGGTTGTCTTAGAGGTATACATTTCAAGAATATGTGATGTATACACACAAACAGACCACCCACAACACAGAGAACTTGCTGGTTATATCCAGCTCACATGCCCTTAGGTAGCAAGTAGGATAACATTAGCAAAACATAGCAGATAGCTACTCACATGATCTTCTGTGATCATTAATGTGTGACTGCAGACAAAACCTGACTCAACAGACCATAACCAAAAAGCATGTGTCAGTGTTTCAACCACTGTGTCTGCATCCCATATTTCAACAGGCACAAAATG
Organism: Macquaria ambigua; assembly: GCA_008360985.2. Classification (NCBI taxonomy): domain Eukaryota; kingdom Metazoa; phylum Chordata; class Actinopteri; order Centrarchiformes; family Percichthyidae; genus Macquaria; species Macquaria ambigua. Next base: position 154,750 of record VMKM01001049.1, on the reverse strand, counting down.
TGGTGTAACACCAGCATTATCTCCCTGTCACTACCGCTATGTGGATTTCAGAACAAGCATAGTTCTTGTTGACAGTGTGGGATTATACAGAGAATCAACAGGTTGATCATCACACACTTTGTGACTAAAGACGGATAAATTCACATTTCTGTCTTAAAAAATAATACTCACATGCCATATGCAGTACCATAACGCAAACCTGTGGGGCGCCTGTTAGTTTTTCGCACAACAAAATAAAGTTAATTATGCTATTAGACAGTTATCTCATGAAATAATTTCATATAATTTATACAGAGTTATTTGTATTATTATTTATTGTTAAAAAGCAGTGCCCTGTGCAACTGCAATGAGGAGGGTGGACCTGCAGTTGAAAATTAGGCTGCATTTAGACCGACTTTAGCGCTGCTTGAAGAATACAGCCCCCTCATTAATTTGAATGACATCACTTTATGGACGCAGTCAGGGTTCCAAGTGCAAAAGCAACGCTGGATCGTACAGCAATTATGTTGAACCTGGCTCAACTTTTGCTGGACTGCAACGCAGTGCCATCAAGCAATGCACTCTGTTGGCCAATCAAATACGTGCAAGTGCAGATTCCTGGTAGATTACTTTGTAATGCCATATGTTTACTGTTTACCTTGTGACTGTCACAACGAAAGATAAAATAATTGCTGCCATGATAAATTTCCTCAGTGTTTTGCCGTCTGATAAGTGTTCGAACTTATGGATCCCTTTTATCAAGCCGGACTTCTTTGGGCCAGTTTCACCAAAATTGAACCATGCACACTGCCATTTGCAACACAAGATCATTTCTTCTCATGTCAATTTGACACATTTCCCTAATCAAAAAAAAAATAAAACACCACACTTGCATCTCATGCATAAGCAAACAGGAGCCCTGTAGGACTTCAAGCAACAATCTTTTGTGAAATGTGACACTGCCACCATTTGCGTGCTCTGCATGTGAGTAGTGCTTGCAAATTGCTCTTGTGAAACGGGCCCCTGGAACGTATTTTATCTTCTTTGCGGTACCTGAAACAACACACCCCCACCAACACCCTCATATTTTTTAAACGTAGGGCAATTTGGTCTAAACGCCCACATGTTGGTCACTGTTCCTCCTGTCCATACAGGCCATAAAGAGATCCCTTCCTAATGTGATTCCATTGTAAGAGATGTCAAAATGCACAGTCCTGATTCCATGCAAAAATGACTTTTAAAGTTCAGTTGAAGCTAATACGGGTTGCAGCAGTCTGAGTTAGTCATATCAAGTGTGTATCTTCCAAAGTTACTGCCTTTTTAATACCAAATTCCCTCCTTGAGTTTCCACAGACAGTGTTTACTTCCTGAGCTGCAGTAAAGGAACAGTAACACAAAGACATGCTTTTGTACTAAAAGACTGTAACTTTGGAAGTTACCTGCTTGAACTCAGACTGCTGAAGTCTAATATTGGCTTTGGCTGACCTTTAGAATGCATGGAGAGGAGAAACAGCAACCAGTAACTCTTTTAATGTACATATGGGCACTTAAGACAGAAAGACACAATGGCAACTTATCCATTAAACACAGCATGTTTTTGTCAGAATAGTCAAGATGAACAGACAGACGACAGACATTGTAACATAGACACACATGACATTTGGGTTTAAAGGTTATACAGCTCACTGTCACGCATGGCTAACTGCCACCTTCTGAAAAAAAAATACAAAACTGATTTTAAGATTTGCTTCCCAGGAACTTTGAAATATATAAGCTGTATATATGGACAGAAGCGTGTGTACACAGAATGTGTGTAATCCCTGATGGTGAGTAGCCCCGTTGCTCTCTGAGGCTCTTGGTTGTCTCTTGGCCTCTGAAGTTGAAAAGCTTCTCTATTTGAAGTCCCTTTTAAGGAGTGTGTTGTTAAGCGGTGGATTGTTGGACTTAAGTGTATATGCTGAGTGACAACTTCCTGCCATACTTGCAAAAAGTTTGTCTATTTGAGCGTTAGATTTATGTCTGAAATGAGGTCATCAGAACTGATTAGAATTAATATAGAAAGTATAAAGTTGGTGTTTAAGATCCCAACTAAAGGCTCAGGTTTAGGTTAATATTTGCCACGGAGTGTAAAGAGGAAAATGTTTTCTATCTATCCATCAATGCCTTTTACTAACTGGCATCACTGTCTATGTTAATGGAAGTTAATCAGTGAAATAAAATGACGAATAAACGACATGTACCCAAAAAGCCATGTGTACGCCATTTCCCACACACAAAAGAGGGTATTTATAGAATAATACCACACACATACCTCAGGCCAGACATACACACATTTTGCTTGAGTGAGCCCAGAGTGATATAGTGAAGTGGAAATGGAAAAATAAGGTGAGAGACAGAAACTAATACGTCATTTACAGATGGCACTAAAATGCAATCTGTATCTGGATATGTTATCTGGATAAAGAGAAACGCATGTTAATGCAGGTGTAAATACATGCAGAACACACTGGAATCGGAATGCGATTGGGTCAGCCAGACCACCCTTGGAGGTGGTCAGGCTCGCATTGTGATCAGATCTCAGTCGTACATGCAATCCGTACAGCGTGACCACATTCTTAAGAAAAAAATCCGCCCAGCAAGTTGAAACGTCACCTAACTCTGCCGTTTCCTGTTAGCTTTAGAAAGTTGTAGCAGTAGCCCATTTAGTGCAATCAAAAACCAAGCGTAAAAATGTTTTTGCACAATTGAGAAAGTTTTATTGAATTTTGCTGTTTCCATACAGCTATTCTAATGCGACACTTCAAAATGTGCATAGAAATACGTCTATGGAAACTGGTAGACCTGGCTAATGTGAAAATTGTGTTTCTACTAGCAGACAGAGTCATTATTTTGCAAACAGTTACCAACCAGCCAAATGTATAACCTGCTCCAAAACGCAGTGGTAGAAAACATTACTCCTACTACACTAGATGGAATTAGAAAAAGTATTTTCAGACAAATTAATCCATAACTTCCATACTCACATTGATAACCCTGTAAAGAAACTTAAGCCCACATCAAGAAAGAAACTTGAGTCACTACTGGGTGGACTTGATCCTGTCTATCATTCATCTCTACATTTTACTCTGAAGGTTGAATCATGAACTCATCACTGTTATTTATACATGTTTACATCGATCGAGGTCCTCCATCATCGAGGATGTTCCCATCCCTTAAATACGTCTTGGTGGAGAAGATTGGAACCACAGGTGTATCCTTTTTTTCTTTTTTTTTTACCAGACTTTGTGGTTAAATAAGGGTTTTGACTGTAGGAATCAGGCTTGTGCATGTGTGCACAATCAGTGCATATGCATATTTCTGCATCGATGAGTTCACAGAGTTTAAGTCATTAACTTACACACAGTTTTATTCACTGAGCCTTTTGTGCAGTATTAAGTTGCAATAAACTCCTGCATCATTGCAGCTTTCTGTGCACCGTGATTGTGCAGACTTTCACCAAAACTTCTCTTTTTCACTTCACCCAACTTGGTCTGCCTGAGTGTGTTCCCCTGTTTCAAATACTGAGGGCTTTGGACAGTCTCTTTTCCCTAAAATTACTCTAGGAGATTGCCACTGCCATTTGCAGGACACCTGTCTAGTTCTACTCTCACAGTGGAAGCTTGACACAATAAACTGGTTCTTTGCAGACCACCGTTCTGTATTGACAGTGACAACCAACCCCGATTTATCAAAAAATAAGCATTTTGTTCCACAATCCTCCATGACACGTCAATTTCACACCATGGAGAGGTTTTCTCTCAGATAGTGCAGCCTGAGCAAATGCAGTGTCACTGTGCTTGTTGTGGAGGTGACAGAAGATAGACTGATCATTAGACACTTATTCTGCTTGCCTGTCTGTCTGTTAGGCTGCTGGCTCGCCTCTCCGTCTTTTTGCATGCCTGGCTACCAGCTCTTGTAGTAAATAAGCACCCAAACAACACAAGTAACTCCCCCCTCCCACCACACACACACACCCTGCTACGCCACTATGCCTGCCAGGAGGACTTTTTTTGTTCTGTGATGTATGCCGTCACTCCAGCCTATTATTACCTCTGACTGTAATAGGCACCTCTGTTCCCAATCAAGTTTTTACTTTCTGCCGGTGAAAGAAAACGGTTTTGCAGCAGACACATTTTATTCCTCGCACGCAGTAATGTCTGTTGGTGTCATCTACTTTGGCTGCTAGCCTAGCTCGCCCAGATTGTTCACACAGCACTTTTACCACTCATAAAGGCTCACAGCGTTGCCAGAATGCTGTCAGAACGTTCAAACGGGGCCCTACGTTGTTTATTGTCTGGTCCAGGATGGATGGTAGGTGGTCTGTCTGTACTCAGACTCCTGATCTTTACCAAAGAACAATGAGTACTTGTGCACAGAAAGCAGCAGATTGATAAGATATGGACTGGCAGAGAGGAAGAGGGGAAAACAAAAAATCAAATCAAACGTGTATTGTTCCATAATCTTGCTTCCATCACGGCTCCCTGTATGAATTATGTGCTTCAGTCCTGCTTCTTTTAATAGCTCGTTTTCACTCTTCCTGCCATTTTCTGTCCCTCTCTAGCACATCAAGGTGTTGGATGTTGTTTACATAAATCTTTCTATCTTTCTGCAGGGTTGACGGAGCGATTCTGAGATGATGCTGTTTGACAATGTGCTCACGAATGGAGAGAAAAACAGAGTAGACTGAGGTAATCACCAGGGACAGGGAGGAAATGGGAGCCGAGTCACCCTGCAATTGTCTATCAGTTCTCTCCCTCTGTTATCTTTGTCACTTTCTGGCTCTCTCAGACACATCTCACCCACACTGCCACAAAGCTACGCACAAAAACACTCATAATCTGTTTTTCTACCATTCCAAACATCATTGACTACAGACTGGTGTCCTCCTGGGGTGAATCTGATAGACCAAGAAAGTCATTACATTAACTCTTGTAGCCAACGCTAGCCTGGATTCCACTGGGCCAAACAGGGTTTAAAGTGTAACTTAAAGCAGCAATATATATTTTTACTTGGTCATTCATGGGCAGTGGAACAAGCTGTAAACACAACATTGATATGTACAACATTCATCACCTGAATTTGATAGGGCAAAAGTATGCAGTTGCCTGTTTACAGACCCAGCCGACACGTAGCATCATTAGCATTCATTTGGAGTTGTGTGTTTGTGTCCACCTGATGAAGATAAGTCCAATATTCACTCTCCTTTAAGCTCTGGTTTGATCTCCACCACCTCCTGGGAAAAATATCTGGCTCTTTAGCTGTTAAATGCTCCACTATGTTCACCAACTAGTCACTAACTGTGTCTGTCTGCTGTTTGATGCTGGGCAGGTAGTCTACAGTGGGTTTTTTTATAACTTTGTAGCTAAAAACAGCTGCCTGCTGCTGCTGGAAACGAGGTTGATGAGAGCCATCATTGTGAACCAAAACAGTAAAGTTGTGGGCTGTAAAACCAAAACAATGAGCTGAAAGTCGCTAAAGTAGGCGCTCAGTAGTGCTGAGGGGATTTGCAGAGTTAGGCGATTATTCTCTGTGGTTTTGTCGCCATGGTTATAAGTATTCATTTGACCCATTGTTAATATAAAAATATTGATTATTGCAGCTTTAAGACAAAATCCACTTTTTAGCAAATTACAGTCACATAATTCACTTCCACTACTCCATGTAACATTATTAAGCTTGTAGGTGAGTGCTGAACAGTGTTGCAGTGTGCAAATTTATATCCCTACCACTCATTCATATCCTATATTCTGTCACTCTACAATGCCCGTGCTGCATCTGCTGAAACCTTGCTAAGCTAAGCTAGCAGTTCAAACCAGTCAGGCTCTGAACCACTGTCCTGGTCTTCAGTGAAGGTGGGAAACTTGGGGCGAACTGGAGTCACTGTTGCAGCTTACCATGTCAGCTGGTAAAAAAGACGCTTGGGGTCACACACGTCAAATGCAACTCGTTAAGTGGCCAGTGTAGATATTATAACCACAGTTACATGTGTAACTACGGTTCTATGAACTCTTGATAATGCCGGATGTATTATCTAGACATGTCCGGATTAACCTGTTGCGCAAACATTTGCTGTTGGGCCCCTACTGACCGCCTACCTACTGCCTGACATTAAAACAGTTAGTCATCATCAAGTGAACCAGTACTCCAGTTTGATTTAACACAAATTAATTTAGGAATATGCACCACATGAGCACAATATAAACTAAAATAATAAAGCTCATAACTAGATTTTGAAACTGGAATCCTCTACAGGATCACAGACAGACACAGAACTGAGGCTTTTGGGGCCCTGGGGCGGTAGCCTGCTTTTCCCAGTTGGTAAACCAGTCTTGTACCTATCTTTTTATTTATGTGAAGGTGTGTGTTCAAGCTAAAATGCAGTGTTAAATAGCTCTTTAATAGGTCTTGGACTACTTTGTCACATCATTTCTGCAAAACAAAACATTGCTTTGACATCAATTCTACAACCACAATAGCATCTAAAATAACACTTATATACACTAATAGCACTTTTAAAATTCACATTTCAAGTATTTTCAGTAGGTCGGCCTTGCAGCAGGAAACGTTCTTAATGTTAAACAAACAACATCTGGTAGAGTATCGACAATCAATACGATTCAAGAAGAGGATTAAATGGGATTTGACGGTGAATTCTCTTTGCACTTTAGGACATTGTTGATGTTAGAGGTGTGGGAGAGTGAAGACAGCTTTGTGGCTGTGGGGTTTTTGAATTTTTTTTATAAAACCACAATGGACTCAGCAGGGTTATTGTAGTCAAGTCAGTGTGAAGAGATATGTTGCAGGGACACCAAATTCATCTGTCCTACAAATAACAGCATAAACAAGAAAATATTTTTTGAAAAACATATTCTTTGGTGTGATATTAGAGCCATTTTTTTGCAGTGAGGGTAAGATAACCCTAAACGTGATAGCTGTGAAATCAAGTTTTGTCACGCAAAACAAATGTGCACAATAGCAGAGCAAGACTGTAGGAGCTACAACTGTACAAGCAACACATCCAATGAGTTTGAGGGCAAAGTGAGAGAACTGGAAAGTGAGTTTCAAAATGTGTGCATCCATCTGTGTGTGCTCGCTAGAGAGAAAAACTTGGAGGCCATACTACTGAATTGGAGGCCAGTTTGACCCATATTCCATTAAACCGCCCACTCTGGCTGTGTACTGTATTGGCAGACATGGCCATTGCTTGCAGAGTGCCTGAGTGAAAGCTGTGATTAAGCTGCTGCTATTGGACAGGCGAAGAAAGCGATGGCGAGGGCAGCGTGAGAAAAAAAACACATCATAATAAATGCTGTCATCTTTACCCATTCTTTATTCGCTCTTTAGCTCTTTTCTCTGAGTGCTGGACAAAGTGCTGCTGTCTTACAAGTTGTTTGTAACGACTTAAATTGTCTTGTCTGTCTTTTTTTAGACTTGGGCATCTTTTGTCTTATTTTGTGTTTTCAGAAGCACAAGAGGACTAGTTTAGAGTCCAAGGGTCAGCAGATGATTGGCCATCTGGACGGGTCGAACATTTGTTTTGTTATTTTTGAATTGTCTACCCTGTTGTCTACCGATGCAAGCCTTCCTTCTGACTCAAAAAATCACATGTTGATCGTCACACAGCTTAAAGACCACAGTATTAAATGTGGATGATTTTGTCAGAATTGTCAAGACAATAACAGCTGACAGCGGATGGTGTGCAGGGAACCAAAAGTTTGCTCTGACTTTTGCCTGAAGTCTGAAATTAGCCTGGTTCCAGATCTCTGAATCACTGCTCACACCTCAGATGTTTTTTTCTATATATATATACAGCTGACCCAGTCAGAGCTTTGTAGGTGAGATTAAGAATGAGGATGTCATCTCCCTTTCAGAGACAGAAAAATAGCAACACAATTTGTGACAAAAATGGCAATAAGAATGAACAATTTTTCAATCTGCAATAATGATCAATTAAAGCAATAGTTCAACATTTTGCTAAATATACTTATTTAAATTCCTGCACAAAGTAAGATGAGAAGATTGACACCACTGTCATCACTAACAATAATTATATAAATATAATAAATATTTTATTTACCATGTTAAAGGATTAGTTCAACATTTTGAGAAATATGCTTATTCACTTCCTTGCCTAGATTTAATTGCCATATTTATCATGTCTGTACGATAAATATGAAGCTACAGCCAGCAGCCAGTTAGCTTAGCTTAGCTTAAAGCCAGTGTTTTCAACTGTTCATGTTGGTATTGGATCTGGGTAAACATATATGAAAAGTCTTTCGAAAAAAAAAAAAAAGTCTAATGCAAACAGCAAGTTAGACATGAGAACAAAAGCTTGCAGTTGAAGGTAGCCCATGTTGTCTCAAAAATACACTGACATCAGTGAGAGATAATATTCCCATCCGGCTTTGGCAAAAAGTAGCCAGCGATGGACAGAAAGCTGAATGGATTGGGGTTGAGGAAGCCAAGCTGTAGCTTCTTTCATTTGTGACTCACAAAAGTTCTCTTTAACTTACAAATTCACTCAGAAGTTCAAAGAGCTTCTGAATGGGGTGCGTCCTGCGGTGCATCCAAAGGTTACGGCCTCAGGTTAACTGCTGAGAAATGTACCATGACATAAGAACAATAATGCCGCAAACAGTGTTGTGAATGAAGCATAACATGCACTCCTCCCTGCACTTTTAAGTAACTCTTCTCTCTCTCTTATTTTTTTATTTTACCTCCGCATTCCTCTCCTCCTCCTCCTCCTCCTCCTCCCGTTCCCGGCATTCCCTCACTAGAGGTGACTGTGACAGAAATGACGACAAAGCAGATCTGTCACACTGTCCCTCCCAGAGCTGGCTGACACAGTGTGTATGTGTGTGTGTGTGTGTGTGTGTGTGTGTGTGTCTGTTTTCCTGCTCATAGCACATAGACTTATTTGCTCATACATCTGTGGGCCTGGTTGATGAGGATGTGCACCGCAAACCCCAAGTCACGCGTCAAGCCCGCCTACCCAGAATGCCTTGGTGGCGGGTCACGTTATCCCATATGTGCTCAGGCTGTGTATTTACCAGCTTGAGCACAGTGTAGCGTGTCTGCAAATTGTACACATACATGTGTGTCCACATACGTGAACTACTTTTCTACACAGTGTTTATTGAACGTGAAACTCGACTCTTAACACACTTTTCTGGCTCGCATTCCTCCCTGTTCGGAGTACACAAACCTGACATGCGCTCACTGCGTTACTGTTTATATTTAGATTTACATTTTAAGTGAATATTTGTTCTACCAGTCTTGATAAACAGTAGCAGCATTGTATATTATGTCCCATGGTCACTGTGTTTTTCTGTTATGACCTGAACCCTGGGAAAATAAGTAGACGGCTTCAGTATGTGGCATTTCTACTATCTGTCACGTGCAACGCTTTGACCTTTTTGTGGGAATTGCGGCCATGTTCTTCCGTTGAAACACTACCTTATCTCTGTGAACTGTGTTCCAGTACATGACCATCTTAGATGTAACAACGTTGCAGCCAGTGCTCCTAAATGGCTAAAATGGTTTCTAGTGGATTGCCATAATGACCACATTGTCATTATGTTTTAATGAACCAAGGTCCTGCAGTGATACCAAATGTCTCCTTTGGTTCTTGGAACTGACAAATAAAAAGATCCAGCTGTATGTGTTTGAGGAAGACATTTATTTTGAACTACTGACATGTTGTGATAAGAGATAATAGACAAGATGAGAACAAATTTTCATCATGAGGTCTAATGAGGAGCTGTTCTGGGGCTTTCAGCCAGTATCACATGAACTTCTTCAGCACATGGTTGCCCAGTCGAATTGTAAATGTTCATATTGATACTGTTATTTCCATTGCAGTGGCGATCCTAGACTCTGGGTGGCCCCAGGGAAAGAAGCCCATCGAGGCCAATATGTGCCAATATAATTTTTTTTTAAGCGGCCCCAAACATTTGACTGGTTTGCTTCTCCTGACGGTGCGACTGTAGCCACTAAGTCAAAACTGTCTCACAGTACAGTGAACATGAGTGATGTCACTTGAGTCAGCGTCGGTTGGGGCTGAAGACTACAAGTTTGAAAATGAAAAAAAATCTGGGGGGTCCAAGTTAGAAAGAAGTGCGCTTACCAGAGTAGTAAGCCCACTCCTCATCTCTGCTTGAGGCTAGAGGCTCCAGACTACATTAGTCGCTACTAGCATAACGCGCCTGAGTCTCTGACCAACTGTTGATGATCCAGTTGCATTGTGGGTAATGTAGGTGTCAGGTTTTGACAAGGAAGAAGAATGCATGGAATAAAAGAGAGCTCCCTCAAACGCCAGCAATGCCTGTCACTCCACAGTTTGACAACCACTGGATTATTGTAACAGCAGAGTTATACATTAACCAGGTTTTACTGTATCTGAATGTGGTATGCATAAACACTGTAGCACTGTAGACAAATCAGATGTAGATATAGAGCTGTTGAGTAATTGTTCCTCTTATTGCTGTGGATGTATTTGTATTCTGTCTGTGCTTTTACAGGTGTGTCAGCTCTGATAAGAACTTCCTCCCCTGCGAGAACTCTAAATTTATTCTAACCCTGGTGAGATTAAACTAACTCTTTAAAATCACCTGGGGATCACATCTCTGAACCTACCTTTTCCACTTAAGGTGCTAATTACTCCCCTGTAATGAAAGCAATCAGCACTTGAAGTGATGTTGCATGCGGAGCGCTTGTTTTGTGATTGCCTGTATCATCCTTTGCATCTTCAAGCCCTCAGTAACAGGCTTAAGAAATGAACCGCTTCACTGGAGCAATCAGATAAGGGACAGCATATCTTGAATATTGATGACACACATGGTAACAGGTCGGACATGGTTCTGCACAGGATGAGACACTGACTGATGGCGGGGACAGGGCGTCAAACCTTGATGCTATAGTTTATCTTTGCAAAAATAGGGAATGAATGCAGTTTGTGTGCAACATTGTACCAACATATGATTTAACGTTGCTTCTATTGTGACCCGAAACTGTAAATGACAGATGTTGTTATCTCTGGAGTCACACAGCTAAACCCCTGCTGTGATTTTTCAGGATTAGCTTGGAGAGAGAAAAAAAAAACTGCTTTGACGCCATTTTAACTGTCTGAACGAACAAGGAACTAGTTAAACCAAAAAAGATCAAAGGCTATAACAAGATAACATCAGATTCATGCTGTGTTCGTGTGTGAACAATTTCTTACATAATGCATCCAGCACACAGAAAAATACAGGCTTTACTTTTGTGTTTCAGCCACCTGACAAATGTTAATACTCTCCATTTATCCATGACTGAATAAAGGATGTTTATATATATTCATTATCAGAGTGCCTCGACAACCTACCTATACCATGCACTTCCATTCAAAGTAAACTGTACAGTCATTGTTTTTTTATTCTTACTCAACCATTGGCCCTGTCCTTAAAGAGCACCAGATTTCTTACTTCTTTACGTCAATATTACGAACACTATTGTTGTTGACCCAGTGCAGCACTCCCTATTTTTTTCTTCTGGATCTGTGATGTTTCACGTGGGCACTCCAGTACATGGATATAGTAATTAAAGATACTTGATCTGATCTGCACTGTTTCCACACTCTATGTTCATTCTGGCCTAAATGACTGGGTGTTGTCCGATTACTGCCTGGAAGTAAAGTTTTACCTTGTGTTATGTTTAGTCTCACTGCTAGGTCGAGTGGGAGACAAGTGGTGTTTGACTGTCCATAGAAATCAGCAAAATAGATGGCTTTATGTATCCTCCCCAACACCCACTGGTGCTCAGGCACCCATGGTATGACATGATAGCTGACTCTATCAATCTAGATGTTATGAACAGGGTTCAGTCGCCCTTAGATTTTCCTAACCCATTCATTAAATTTCAATAGCACTGCCGTCCTGTCTGTGTGTGGTTAATGTAAATCGATGATGGGTCAGCACAGTAGAATCAATCACACAGCAATCAGGTGACATTTCGGTGTCTAAAGACACCGTTCCCCCCCTCCCTTCTACATTGTAAACACTGTACAAAAGGCTGCATGAACTTTTTCTCCTAAGCTGCCACAGGAAACAGTAGGGATGGATGTGTGGGGTAGGGCAAGACGGGAAGGATGGATGGAGTAGGGGAGGGAGGACTGTGCCCCATTCCCTCCTCTTTATGTAAGTATTTATGCTAGGGACGGTTTAAGCTTGTCACAAACCTGGAGTTTAAATAATTAACTTGCAATTTTCCAGACTTTGCTTGGCAAATAGAGTTTGATGTCCACCTGTGCCTCCACAAAATGACACTTTGCTTTTAAGGGACATCACTTTGGCTGTCGGATGAATGCTAGTACAAAGAAAAAAAGGTGTAGTCTTAAGTTTAGTATAATGCTGTTTGAAGGTTTTACAGGAGACATATTTTTAATAGAACGTCCTTTAATTTGTAATAACTGCAGATATTATTAGTGATTTTGAACCAGAACAAACTATTCACTAAAGACTAATAAAGCAAGACATCCTCTGCTAATAGTAATACATCTAAATTAAAGTCTTTATTTTATAATTACAGCTGATTTTCACTGTTTTTTTCTTCTTTTTATTTATTAATCTACTGATTCAATTTCTAGTTCTACTGAATAAGGGGAGCGTTTAGTGCAAGTGCTAAATCAGGAGTTAACAATTTGTAAAAATCTGACTGTGAGCAACTTTCCTTTTCCCCTGAGAATTCAAACTCATGAAATTTATTAATTACACGATGCCTCCGTGTAATACTTGCACTGCTCACACAGACCTTAATATTTACTGCAAAATCCCACTGGTACAAAATGAAGTCAAACCTGAAATGTGTACACAAACACACACATACTGTTCACACACCCCAACTAGTTGTGGTTCTCATGCAGCCACATAAGTTCTAAGGCAAGGGGAAGGAGGTTGCAGGGAGCTGAGAGATCAGTGTGTGTGTGTGTGTGTGTGTGTGTGTGTGTGTGTGTTTGTGTGAGTGTGTGTGTGTGTGAATGAGGGGATGCTAATGCTTTATCTACTCCCCCCATCTGTTACAAGGGAATACAGGATCCTGGCTCTCAGCGGTTTGCTGACACGTACTGTCTGCGCTGGCTGCTGACTGACAGCCAGACTGGAAGGTGCAGAGAGAAGGGGATACAATAGAAAACACTTTAAAAGCTCAGATAGATTACAAGATAAGGAAATGGTTTCGTTTGGGCAATTCTCTCACTTCTCTGTATTCATTCCCTTTTCTCTCATCTGTTTTGGCAGTTGCTCTTTGGAGACATTTCTTGTTATTTCTTCTCTCTCTGTTACTGACTGTATTAGTTTTTCACCTCCTTCCTTGAGCTAAGTTTTAACACACAAATATGCCTTCTTTTCTGTACCCCTTCCTTATAACTTACCCTTAATAAACAGTTGTCTAAGTTGTAACTAATGGCTCTATTAATGTTTAATAAATCATTTACTAATGCTTTATATGATTGGTATTCACAGTATGATGTATACAGTTTCTCAACATGCATTCACATTGTGTATTCAAGCTGTTGTGCATTTATGTGTCCATATTCTCGTGCAATCTTTTTTACAATGATATTACCAAGTGACTATGATACCATATAGCCACTACATTAAACAGATTGATGATGGGATGTGCCAAACTTCCCTCCAGTTAAACAAAGATTAAATAGAATTTTTTTTTTTGGCACCCAAGCAGAATAATAAAAGTCAGTGTTCACCTCCTTAATAATAAAGAGTTGGTGTAGTTATGGACTCATCTAGATTTTAACATCTAGATTAAGACCATTACATAATAAGCATACTGTCAGCTTAAAATGTAGCAGAAATGAAACCACTTACCTCAGAAAGACTTAGAAAAACTTCTCCATGCTTCTATCATAAGTAGTCTCTTTACATGTCTCTCATGTGGATCACATCACTCCAGTTCTCTGATCTTTATTCTACTACTAAAATACTACTGCTGGTTTATAAAGCACTGAATGGTTTAGGGACAAAATACTTTTCTGATCTGCTGCTCTATTATGAACCATCCAGACCTCTCAGATCATGTGGGACAGGCCTGCTTACTGTCCCCAGAGTCAAAAATAAACAGTTTTCATGCACCACATATCTGGAACAACTCCCCAAAAACTGGAGGACTGCTCCAACTCTCAGTTCTTTTAAATTGATTCTTTTTTGTTTACCACTGCCTTTTATTAAATCAAATTTGAACTATTTATTCATATCTCACACTGCACTGTTACTACAATGTACATTTTTATTCTTGTATTTATTCTGATTTATCCCGTCTTCTAGTTTACTCATGTGTCTTTTTACATTACCTTGTGTTTCTCTTTTTGCACCTTTCTGTCTTATTCAAAGCACTTGTTCTAAACAATTGTTCTTGAAATGTTCTATACAATTAAACTTAAACAACTCCATGAGGCTTTGTATGGAGTCATAGAAGTGCCATAAAAAAGAATAAATCTGTAAAATAATAAGAAAATAAATGTGGAAATATAAAGAGGAATAAATAAAATAATAAATAAGTAAATAAAAAATGGAAATATAAAGATAAATGAATAAAAGAATAAATACATGTGGAAATATAAAGACAAATAACAAAATATAAAATAAGCATTTTCACTTATTTTCACATTTATTTGTTCAGGGGGAAAAGCAAAAGCAATAGGGAAAAGAATAAGGAAAAATAAAGGGATAAAAATAAATAAATTACATTATATAAAAATAAATAGATACAAAAATTAAAAATATAAATAAATATATACAGAAATAAATGAACAATTCCACATTTATTTTCTTATTCTTTACAGATTTATTCTTTTTTATGGTACTCCTATGACTAAACGATTTAAATAAAGGATGTGCATATATTGTCTCTCTGAGTGAGGAAAAGAGTTCTACTCTATAGTCTATAGGATTGGATTATTACAGTCCATCTACTGCTGCCCTTCCTCTGGTATCCAGCAGTGCTAAAGCACTTTGTGAGCAGTATCTGGAACTATGTAATGATAGGGCTCAAGCGGGAGAAAGAAGGGAGATGGGTTGTGGATGGAGAGTGAAAAAGACAAAAATTCATACAGGATGACTTAAATGGAATACTTTCTGTTAAGGCAAAAAGTGTGAAAAATATGGAGGACAAAGACCCTTGGGTGCAGGTGTTGAATGGAGGAGCCATTTTACCTTCCACCTCCAATGGATGAATACTTCAGCACAGCATGAGGGCCACAGTTCACAGCACCATCCTACTCCCGTGTCCATTTCTCTTTTCTTTTCATCCCTCTGACTTGAGAAAATAATGGTGGCACTGTATTTAGTTCAAGGTGTGAACTAAATGCACTGCTCCACACAGAGGTGCAGGAGAAGGGCTTCAAGAGTAAGAGTACTGTGACTTATTCATCACTTCTTGACACTTTTCCCCATAGGTGAAGGCCTAATGCACGCACCACACATTTAAGATAAATGGAACTCCAAGTCTGGGCACTTTTCCTCACAGTTAGGGGTGAGGTGAAGCTTTTTTAACAGATGTCAGCAACACCAGGCTCTTAGAGCCAAGATGGACAGACGTAATCATCGACTGCAAGGGAGGCTTATTACACAGGAAGTTTCTTTTTTTTGTTTTGGTTTCCATCCTTTCTTCCTCTTTTTTCTTGTCCAAGTGATGGGTCTGCAGCCACTTTTCAACCATATATATATATATATATATATATATATATATATATATATATATATATATATATATATTGCTTTGAAAAAAACTTGGCTGACGAAATGCAAGAAACTCAACCTATTCAAAAATCTGTAGTTTTCCAGGGACCTTTTTTCTAAAAGAGTCAACTATTTCTTTCCTTGTTGCACTTCTACAGAGCAGAAAAAGGGTAGGTGTGGTCACATTTTTTTCCAGAATAAGACAGACACAGTCTCTATTTATAGTGCCTATTTTGGAACAAGGAGGAAGTAAGGTTTTGGTTAGTTAGGTCAGTGCGTGGGCTAAAGGTCTTGTTTGCACACTGAGGCTGTCACTGGAGCAGCAGTATACAGAAACTGTCTTCTCCCATCCACAGAAAAAAAGAGAATAACCCTCTAGAAAGGAACCTATTGATGTGGACTGATACATTCTATATTACTGTAGCATCTTAACTTTATTAACAACCATGAAGTAGAAATATGGTGAATAGACAGGAGGGAGTTTTGCACAAAACATGTAAAAAGAATGGACAGATAGTTTATTCATCACCAAAGATGAACAAACCTCTGAAAGTCGTTGTTACATCAGCAGCTGATCGCAGTCTGGCCATGACTATACACAGTGGGCACCCTTCAAAATCGACTCACTTGAGTCAAGACTCCCACTCAGCTCAATATAGATAATCCTCCTCAAAGCTGGCTTATTTCAAGAGCAGAAAAAAGGCAGATTGTTTAAAATATCTTGACATTTAGTCTGCAATGCACGGGTCAGGTCCCATTCAATGTGGGCTCACAATCTTTTTTTCTGTGTAGATACAACTTTAGGACTCAAATTTAAAAAGTAAAAATATATATTTTTTGCTCCCAAGTCTCTAGTGGTTGTGTCTAATTCTCTAAAGGCTGTGAGTCTGGCCCAGTCCAGGGTGTGCGGTGGGGACCAGGACAACCGGAGGGAGTGTACGGTCTGCAGTGTTCCTCTCTTAAATTTGGCAATGCTCTCAACTATCGGTCAGCATCCTCCCAAGAGTTTAGGTACAACCCAAAGTTACTTGTCATTGTCACCAAAATGACTTGGTCAATACTATACAGGGCAGGGGAGAAACAAATCAATAAAAATAAATCTAAAAGTTTAAACAATAGAATTGAAAACAACAAAAAAAAAATGAAATGCTAAGGTAACCCTCTCCCAACTCTCTTGGGCCTGAGGTGCTGCCAACAGACCCCTTAACTCTTCAGCCCTTTTTCCTCACTTTCTTTCTTATTTATTTTATTTTATTTACTTTTCAATCTCTAGAAAACCATGTATACTTTTTAAAAACTCTTAGGAAAAACCCACCTCTCTCTCTCCCTCTCTCTCACACACCCTTATAAAAAAGCTATCCCTACTCCCTATCTAAAGCAGCGGTCGCACCACAAAGTGACATGTGTTGCTTGCTATGCTAGTTGGTGAACTACTGTAGCTGGCTACTCGCTAGCTCCTGTAGCTGCTCTTTATTTTCTCTCTACTGTTCTGTTTACTCCTCCACACATTTTGTTCACTACTGCACACCATTTTGTTCAATAGTTAGTAAAAAGGGAAAATAAAAGCTCTCTGAGCTAAGCAGCTTTCTAATGGTTAGTTAGCAAACTTGTTAACTTGTTAGCTTAGCTCGGTTGCTACAGTTCACACAGTATTTGCACCATCGACTCTGTACTGTAAGTATGTAAGTATGTCCTGACCACTCATAATGGAGGAACATTGATTATCCCGTTACAATGGTACCTGTCAGATATATATACAGTACTTAGTATATATATAAGTGTGTATATATATACACACACACATATATATACATATACTGTGTTTATATGTATATATACAGTATATACTGTATATATACATATACATAAATACATACTGTACATACATATATACATATGTATATGTATAGATTCACACACACACATATAGTATATATATATATATATATATATATATATATATATATATAGTATATATATGTGTGTGTATACATATATATACTATATATACTGTATCTATATACTGTGTGTATCTATATATGTATATATATGTATATATATATATATATATATATATATCTGACAGGTGCCATTGTAACAAGGTAATCAATGTTCCTTCACTTCACCTGTCAGTGGTCATAAAGTTGTGGCTGATCGTATATGTGTGTGTGTATGTGTGTGTGAGTGTATACACATATACAGTATACAGTATATATACATATATAAGTATATATGTATGTACAGTATGTATGTATGTATGTATATGTATAAACAGTATATACATATATATACATATAAACACAGTATGTATATATATATGTGTGTGTATATATATATACATACAGTATATATATACTGTATATATATCTGACAGGTGCCATTGTAACGAGATAATCAATGTTTCTCCATTATGACCAGTCAGTGGTCATAATGTTATGGCTGATCGGTGTACACTCATGGTCCGCCCATACAGGTGTTTTCACTTACTTTGCCTTATTAGACTTAGACAGGACTGAAGACTCTGTTTAACTGACATTTCTCTGACCCTATTAGTTTTTTTGCACCTGTTTGGTTGGGAGGAGTTACATCTTTAAAGCCATAGTCATTATGCAGCTTTATTTAGATTATTGATTTTTTGATTGTTGTTATTTTTAATGATTATTGACATTGCTTATTGATAATTATTATTCTCCCCTGTCTTGTAGGCCTACCTCATTGATACAGAATGTACTCACTGCTTTATGTTCTGTATGCAGTAAATTTGCATTCCCCTAAGTTACAGTCTCATGTCACATCCTATGTTGTTTATTGTATTGTCGTATGTTTTGCAGAGTTATATGTTGTCTGTTTGTTGTTTTAGGACTAATTAAAAAAAACAAGGATTACTAATAGTTACTAATAATACAAAGTAATTTCACTTGTGAGCTGCTAAACATCTAGACTGCAAAAAGATATCTTAAAACTTCAACTTCTAAAACATGAAAAAAAATATTTTGTTGCATCTTAGTTTGCTACATAGATTTCATACTAATCTAGAGCAGTGAATTTATTGCCAATTTGGCCAATGCTGTCATCTCCACTGACTCCCTTAAAGCCTTCACAGGATGTCGGGTTTCAGCCTCTGTGCTGGGTGTGTGCTCTGAACAGCTTATTAAGACAAAATGGATCTTGTTAGAAGTGGCATTCGCACATTTTTTACATATTCTGTGCATTTGCGTGTGTGAGAATGGGATAATAGGCATGGTTTAGTGTTACTATGCTGATAGAAGGAGGTCTGTCACTGTGGTCATGCACATGTTTAAGAAATTTCTAAAAATCTTGGACAAGAAACCACAACACCACCACCACTGTAATATACACACCAAATTCAATCTGTTGAGCCTCGGAAATTTCATAATTTTCTCTGACGTACGGTTAGTATATACTGTAAAATCACCCACAGCTTGGGCCCACCCCCTTAAAAGCACTTCATTAAGCCCTGCTCTGAGAACAATAGCAGAATTACAAGGACCTCAACTAGGGGCGACTGCGTCATCCCCTCAAGATCTACAATATTTGCAGCTTTTTTCATTAAAGCCACAAAAACCCCATATCTAAACATCCCCAGATTTTTATTCTTTTTCCATGATGCTAAAAAGGTAGATAAAGGAGAATCATCAACTTTAATCTCATGAATCGTTATTAACTAATCAAACAACCACAACTGTTCTGTAAATACCATATGCATCCTGTGACTGTGTACATAGTGAACAGCAGGCCTGTTTTATAATGCGTGTTGTATGTAATGTGCTGTACTTTTGCTCACCTGCCCAGGGACTGGGGATGAAAATTAGCTTTTAGCTATATCTCTGTATAATGCAGCAGATTTCAAATATTGAAATGTGTGTTCATTATATGTGGTCCCTGTCAAATAAACTAACTAAATAAATAAATGTGTGAAATTTCAGTTTTCTTTATTTCAACAGGATAATCCACTTGGTATCAACACTGCTGTCCAGGAGTCCTGTGCACAAAAAATAAAAAAACAAATAATAAAACATTTCAAACATATCAAACAGCAGTAACAGTCTGCACAGTCTGTCCATCAAGTGTAAAAGGAGATCTGGATCCCACCTCTACAATGTCTCATGTTTCTATGTTGCTATACTACACTGCAATCATCCATCTCAAGTAATTTCTGTCAAACTTAGTCCATAAATCTTAATTTCTTAAATAAAAAAAACATAAAAAAACAAACAAAAAAAAAACATCACACAAACAAAAAACAAAAACCTGCTGCTGCAGGATGCAGCAACAATCTTTCAACCTGGTTCCAGTAATTTCTTTAAAAAACTTTTCAAAAAGAATAAAGTAATACAAGTCACTGCACAAGAATCAAGAGAAATTTTACTTTATTTAAAAATAATACTTGAAAGAAGTAGATTTTTATTATTATTTACTACTATTTTCACTGTTAGGATAGGGCTGGTTGTTATTAATTTTATCAAAGGAACATGTCAGCCAATGCAACTGTGTGGCTCACTGAAGCGTTTTTGGACAACAATGGAGCTCTATGGCACAGAGGAACAAGATATATGAGACTTTGAATACACACACAATGCTTGTTAGTGGGATACATTTTGTTGTACATATTGTTTACAATAAGAAATACAAAATATTACCATTCTTACCCTTTGAGAAAATAACGCTTAATTTAAGGCAAGACTGACATGCAGTGTAGTAATTTGCTTTGCCAAATGTGTTGCAGAGGAAACATAATTGCTTCCTGGGTTTTGTTCACTGGCAGTCAAAGGTTAAGGTGGATGGTTGGATGCACAAAGCACAAGTTCATGTTCTGCATCCCATGCGTTAGATTGAGGTTACTCAGGGAAAGATTTGGTTGAATATTGGAAAAGTCAACACGTCCAGTTGTGCTTCAAGTCAGTGCTGATTTTACTTGCATGCGACAAGGGTCACTCTCCCTCTCTCTCTCTTTCTCTCTCTCAACCCAACCGGTCGAGGCAGATGACCACCCACCCAAAGCCTGGTTCTGGTTCTGCTCGAGGTTTCTGCCTGTTAAAGGGAGTTTTTCCTTGCCACTGTCGCCTAGTGCTTGCTCATAGTGGGAACTGTTGGGTCTCTGTAAATATAAAGAGTACAGTTTAGACCTGCTCTATATGAAAAGAGCCCTGAGATAACTTTTGTTACGATTTGGCGCTATATAAATAAATAAAAATTGAAATTGAAACTTGTAGCAGCAAACCCCAGTGAATTATCAGACTTTGCAGTTCTCCTCTCCTTTACCAGCAGCTTTTAGCTAAAAAGCTCTAGAAGCCCACTACCTGCTCAGCACCAAACAGCACACAGGCAATGTTAGTGACTAGCAGGTTACCATTGTGGAACATTTAGCAGCTAAAGAGCCAGATATTTTTCTCAGGAATTGGTGGAGGCCAAAACATGCTTCCTCAGGTTCGTGAAAATTGGAAACTGGGTGGCATTACCTTTCCTACAAAACATATTTGCAAATGAATGCAAATTAGCTGTACAGTTTATGAACATTATTTTCAGGAGACAGGGTTGGTAAGCGTGTGTGTGTGGGTGTGTGTAGGTGTGTGTGTGTGTGTGTGTGTGTGTGTGTGTATGTGTTTGAGCACAGGACCATGTGGAAAATTACAATTCGTGCCATTTACTGCAAACATGGCTGCCGTATGCTTGTGGTTTGGGAAGAGGGGAGAAAGGCCAGGGAAATAACTGGCCTCCACCTTTGCACGCATTTAATGCCCACACACACAGCAGGCAGAGGTATGCCAGCTTCAACTGCACGGGCACTGGACACACACTTACACACACATACTATCAGGTAAACACGTGACAGTGCAAACTGCACTTTTCCTCCCCTCAGGTTAAACCTAATGACCTAAGGGAGAAACAAAAAGACAGTTCAACATACAGTACCTCTTACCTGTGCATATGCTTTGCCAGAAGGTCAGAAATGAGGACTTGAAGAGACAGAGACAAACAAACAAGTCGAGGACAGGTTGACAAGACTGATAATTAAAGGAAAAAAAGATGGAGCAGACAGACAGGGTGGGAAACACAGAGAGAGAGAGGGAAGGAGATGGATTGAAAGGGGATCGACTCGAGGGATAAAATAGGGAGGAGAGACAGACAGAGACAGGGCGGAGGGGTGAGGGGGGGAGGAAGGGGGCAGGGAGGGATGGATGAGAAGATGAAAGATTAAGTAGCATGGAGGAATGTTAAGTGTAGCTTAAGCGTGTGTACAGAACTGGGAATTTATGGGTAGCGCACGCTCAGGGCAAAATAGTTTCAGAATTATTAAACGACTTCAATTAAAGTAATATAAGGGGAGAGAGGCAGTGTGGGTGGGGGAGTGGGGGGAACCCTCCTTACACACCCCCATCAACTTTGATTTATGAATACCCTCTTTTCTTCTTCTCTTCTTCCTGCAGTCCGTTCGTCATGCTCCCCCCCCCCCCCTGGGAGCAGTTTACATCCTCATTCTGTTTTCTCTCTCTTCACTTTTACTTTAATTCAGTCTGATGGAAAATGATGTTATTTTTCTGTGTTATAATGTACCTTCTTGAGAAAGTGAAATATGCATGCACTTAAATTACATTTTTATGGAGCCCCACAAGTGTCATGGGGGGGAAAAAAACTACATATATATATTGGTGTGCACAATTCACTAATTACTGCTCTTGAATTAATAATTTGCACATTCAAATTAACAGAACATAATGTTAAACAATATTGTTAAGTTCAAGGGATTCCAAAGACATGTTGTTTAACAGAAAAAATATCCAAAGAATAGCCATGTGTCCTTGTCCAAAATCAAAATCAACCTCATTTCGATTACAAAATTCATTAAAATGACTGTAAATGCAATTTACAAACTAAAAAAAGTGGATTTAGGGTTAAGTTACTCTTTGAGTTCGATTATCCGGTCTGGGACAATAAACAATGTTTATGATATTAGTTAGCCAAACATGCTATACTAATCGAGCTAACCATGTCCTTTGTTTTAAGCTACAACCTGCCCTGTTAAGATATGTGATGAGACCAGAGTAGGTAGGTGATACCTCCTAGCATAATGGGGCAGGTCGTTAGTACACACAGTGGTAACTTCTCGCTCTCTGAAAGTAAGTTTACTCCTGTCATTTGTGAGCACAAATTAAGTAATTGGATAGTGAAAAAACAAACTCCTGACGGTTGCTGGGCTTTGCACATTTTCATGATGTAACACAATATTGTAAGATGTAACTACTTAAAAAAAATGAAAAGCAAAAAAAAAAAAAAGTAATCTTTTGAATCCTCAGGGACTTTGAATAAGACTAACTGGATTCCTTGAAACAAGTCAGGGGTAAAGAGTGGAGCCCAAACTGCCCTCCCAGAATCGCTGTTCTTCTTTGGCTAGACAGACATCTGTATCCTTATGTTGTAAAAGTGTCATGAAAGGCGATACGTCTATGAATACTCCCTGCGGGAGTCTAAAGAGCTGTGTTTTTAGACCATGGGATTTGTGCCATGTCACCGACTCTCGATTCGCCTGACACAGTCCATCCAAGTCAAGATGGCCCTCTTACTTTCCCCCATGTAATTGCAAGTTAGGACTGGATGAAGCTCCAATTTATGCATTTTCTCCCGAGCCTCCACAACCACTGACCAGTGTTTTTTTATGCATGCATATGTGTATAATTTGTTTGCCTTTGCCAGGGTTATACCAACAGGCAATAGTGCTGTGTTTATGGTCCAGTTTAAGGGCCGTCATTTGGAGGTTATGGGCGAAGGTTACGAGCACGGGCCTCCAGCCAGCTGGGCCATGCATATTTGATTATAATCACTGTGGACTCGTAAAACCAGACGCATTTGGGAAGCTCTGGGACATGCCTTGTAGTAGACAGCAGCTAATGACAGATAGCAGGAGGGAATGGAAGAAATAATTAGTTGGAGGTGGAATAAATGTAACATCAGGCCTGAAGAAAGAGAGAGGATGAAAGGAAGGATGGATGGATGAACAGCCATTTCTTTTTTTCCCCATAGTTGGCAGATTTTTGCTTCTTATTCATATGATATTGAAATATTAACAGCTACAAAAATACTGACATTTCCATTTCTGTCATGAATCAGTCTGTTCAGTTAAGGGTATTTGCATAATTCATAATAACTCTAATCCTAGATTCAGGCCTCTCTATATGTGAGCATATCTCACTCACACACATACACACTGTACCAACTGGCTTGTGATGTACCCTATTCCTCCCAGACTTCCTGTTAGCCTGTTACTAGCCAGTCAAGACATCTGCCAATTGCCTGTCCAATCCGACCGACACTAGCGGGGGCCAGCGTTGGAACAATGTTGGCCGGCGGATCAAAGTACTTCTGGGGAAATGCCACCAAGGCTAATTGGTATCGTCAGTGTCTAGGTCCCAGCTGGGATCAAACGGGGCAGACGGGAGAGGCCTGATAACCAAGATAAAGTAGCTAAGTACAGGGCTGGCGGGTGAAACATAATGATATGGTATTTAAAGATTCAATTTCTCTATATTGGCATGAATAACAGCCATGAAAAAGTGGTATGGGCTCATCTATTGCTGATAATTTCCGATTTATATCTGGCGGGATATGACTGCCACGGCTGATTACTGTGGAATGGAATGACTGACATGAACACACTCAGAGCAAAGGATTTCTATAATTCGAACACAGGCTTTAAGTCTAACTTATACTAAACTCCATGTTTTTTCCCCGGCTACATTCAGTAAGTGCTCTGTAAATAACATACCCTGTGTTCTCTTTTGAAAAATAAAAGAGACATTTGGGTGGCCTTGGGCTTTTAAGATACTGACCATGTAATTGCAGTCCGCTGGGGACCTTTATTGCATGTTGTTCTCCCCTCACCTCTCTACTGTTCTCAATTCAAAAGATACATTTATATGTTATAATATGTGGTTTCTGCATAATGCCAATCAAATCATTTTATTTTCAACTTATTTGCAAAAGACAGTAATGTCATCATCCTGTCACTGGCCAATGGCGACACTGCCAAAGAGCCTCAGACTTTGACCGATAACCCATTTTAGCTTTCTCCTTCTTAGTCTTGTGTTCCACTGGGGTTAATGGACAGGCTACCAAACACATATTCATATTTTGAAACTGCTGATAACTGCTAACATCAGTTTGCAGGCTATAGAGCTATGTAATTAGCTAGTTGCAGTAGCTGTGACACAGTGAAATAAAAAATACATTGTCCAAGTTCTGATCCTGCATCCGTGTTCATTTTTGAGTTTTTATATCCTCTATTTTCTCTTCCTGTAAAACTTAAAAATATTTGTTTGATGACTCATCCTGCATATATATATATAAATGTATCTAATTAAATGTCACATGTAAAACAGCATTTGACTGCTTGTTGGCCATAGTAGCTAGCAGAGCTCTATCATGGGTCAAAGATGTGTGTTTGGATGTCAGTTGGTTGAGCTCTGATTTATTCTTTTCCCCCTCGCCCTCTGCCTCTGCCTCCTGATCTAACAGTGCAGGTGAGGGAGGTGTGGGTGAAGGTCAGCAGTCCTCAAAACCACCGCCAACAAAAAACTATCTTGACCTGTGTGTCTCATGCCCTTGTGGACATAGCT
This sequence comes from Macquaria ambigua, assembly GCA_008360985.2. Lineage (NCBI taxonomy): Eukaryota > Metazoa > Chordata > Actinopteri > Centrarchiformes > Percichthyidae > Macquaria > Macquaria ambigua. The sequence continues at coordinate 129,372 of VMKM01001049.1, read as the reverse complement.
GTCAATAAATTGAAAAATCACTTTGACACACATGTTAACTGCAAAAAGGGATTACTAAAAGGAATAACTGGACAGGACTGAACATCTTCTGGATTCATTACAGTTTGCGTAGCGCACCAGTAGGGGGGTGCAGGATGCAACCATCACTCCACATAAACTTCCAATGTGTTCTCACTCCCAACGCATCAAATACGGCAGCTTGGTTAGTGGCCCTGCGCCAATTTAGGGCGCAAACTCTAACTAGTATCTTAGGTTTATATATATATACAGTATATATATATACAGTACTCTTAACCTAAGATATTTAGAGTTTGTTTTATATATATATTTCTAATTTATGTTTTCATTTGTTTTACTTTGTGTACGTTTCTTTTTTAATCCTGTGTTTCCCTGCTGCACAACCAATTGCCCTTTGGGGACAAATAAAGTGATTGTGATTTCAGTTGCACTTCAAGTTCATTTCTTCCTGGCTGTTTGGTTTACAAATGTGAGAATGTCTTTTATTATCTTGAAGCCACACCCTGTGTGTCTTTCTTTGTTTGTTTCAGGTTTACATCTGACATTGAAACATGCTGTAAAATAACTGTAAGCATGCACACAAAGCTCTTCAAAAAGCTTAAATCCTACCTCGACATGCCTTTGGCCCACTAACAAATTCCTCTGAATGCCTTTGCCACAGTGTACACACATGAAGGAGTCTTCACATAAATCCATCATCCTGGTGAGAATGTGCACTCTTTTGTATGAAGGCTCTCCAGAGGATATGACATCATCAGCTCCCTTATGTCCCTTATATCCCACAAGTGAGAATTTATAAGTTTACGTAAAAATCTCACTTTTTTTTAACAAGCCTCTCCTTCCCACTGTCACAGGGCAATATATAATCCTCACCTAAACATTTGAACTCCTACTTCAGAGGGAAGGAACGGCGCCAGAGTGGCCTGTTTTGTTTTATTAGTGTGTCAAAACTTGTATTGATTGAGGGTATGATTAAAGGCACTGTATATAACCTCAGAAAGTAAAAGACAAATTGAAGCAGACTGGGGGTGTGTGGATTGCGAGTGTGTGTGCTCAGGAGCGTCTGTGTAAAATAGTGAATGAGAAAGATGTACTTTTTTTTTACGTGTATGTATGCATGTATGTAATGAATAATACATTTCTGAATGATTATGGACACAGCGTCCAAAAATGTGCACATCAGGAAAAAAAAGGTAAAAATGCAGCAGGATACAGCAAAACAAAACCCAGTGAAAAATGGCTCCCCAAGTCAAAGTCATACTTCTTTATTTATAGCCCACAGAGTGACATTTTCACTACACTGCCACCAACCATGAAGTTTTCCTTCTATATTTTGCCAAGAAATGGTTAGTTGTAGAGACAAGAGGGAGGTAGGAGCAGGAATAGAGGGCTGGGAAGGGAGAGAAGAAGAAGTTGATCGATTACACAGAAAGTGCAGGGAGTACAGACATTTGTCGTGCTTGTGCTTTAAATTTTGTTAACGTTTCCTGTCTTCTCCCCACGCTCATCAGCAGGTGCTTGACTGGATCATGTGCTGGCACAGGGGAGTGCCCAAGGAAGTGGACGGAGGCTCACCACAGAAAAACAGAGACTGCCTCCGTGAGTTAACATCACTGATCCCTCTGTTTTAGAAGCACAGGGGCTTTGTTCCTGCCACAGGCCACGCTGCAGGGAGGAAGAGGCTTAGCTGCAGGTACAGTACAGTACAATGGGATTTGAACAATGCAGGTTTTGGTAGGCCGATGCCACTGACTGATTATGCCGGTAATTGGTATAGAGTGTGCAAAGGGGTTGTATTTTTCTTTTAGTGATGTCCTCATATTTTCTCAACATAGAAACACAGCGGTCTCCTGGATAATTTAATGATACTATAGGATTATATTCAGGCCAACAGTTTTAATTATTTCATTTCATTTTTTTTGCTTTAAATTGTCAATTTAATTTATGACAACTGAGAAAACTCCATCTACTGAGGAAGAAGGACAGTGGTTGAAAAAGCTGGTAATGAACATTGAATTAAAATTCAATTTATTTTTGTCACTGTTTCCAAGGTCAAGAACTTTAATGCTTAACTACTTCAACTTCACTTTCAACTCAAAAACCTCCTTTTCCTTCAGCTTGGTATGGACGATGGCTTCAAATACTACAATACTATGATACCCATTTGCCTAAACTTATATTGTTATGGAAAAAAGGCCAGCCTAAGGCACAAATTAAGCTGTAAGCAGCATGCTTTGTTTTTGTAACGGGTAGCAAACACTGCACTATAGTTGCTGAATTTATCCAAAATTGACCTAAAATTCAAAAGTGAACTGGTTTAAGCAGCTGAATGTTTGGTCAGGTTTTTATGAAGCGTAGTCTTTAGGTTCAGCGTGTCGTTAACAGCACATGCAACAGAATTTTAAGCTTGTTGATTGCATGTTTTCTATAGAGTGGGAGTGGTAGTTAATTATCGCCTTTAAAACTGATGAGTTTTGTCTAAGCAGAAAATGAGCAGGTTTTTATTTCCAGGACCCTTGATGCCCAGATAACCTTTTCCCACCTTTCCCCAAGACCTGTGAACACACTTTGCTGTTTAAACTCAGTGGAGTTCCCCTTTAAAGCAGCATTTAGACCATCATGCTATGCTGAAGTTCTCCAATCAAACCTAGAAGGAATGAGAAATGAAATACACCATATGTATTCCGGCACACTTGTGTAGGATCTAATCACAATATTGCACTTGAACTACTGTAGCTAGAAGTAGACAGCCAGAGCAGTATTGATCAATTGTACAATAAATGAATCAGTAATCAGTAACTGCATCATATTCCTATCAGAGATGGGCAACACTGAATGTCTGACAGCTGATTTGATAATGATGATGAAAACCATCAGGTTCTCTCAACTGTGCAATTAGTTTTAAACCAAACTTAAAATAGAAAACTTGTGAGAAAGAGAGCTGCCTCTTGAAAAGATTTTTCCTCACTGACCTCATGACACACAACAATAATTAGAGCCAATTATACACTGTGAGTGGCATTTTAATTGCACCCCACACATTTGTTACACTCCTTTAGCCACTTGGATGGAAAATATTGCTCTTGTCTACCATCCCTACTGCAACTAATGCAATTTTAATTAAAGTTTTTCTTTCCACAGAACCCCTCTCTGCTTTGTCCTTGGAGGTAACAAGTTCAGGCATGTACTGTAGGTATTGCATTAAGCTGCCAAGACAGTAACAAATAACTATGTGGTGATCGTGAGTCAGTGTGCCGCAATTTCTGGTATCCAGTTAACTGCAATTGCAAACAAGTACTGTAGCAAACCACAAAATATGTTGATCACTTATGTTAGTCAGTGTTTACATTGCATGACACACCTGAAACTCATTTTAATGTCGCAGGGGGAGGCGATTCACTGGCATATCAGAATGAAAATGCTGTTTCAAAAATGTAAATGTAGTGAAAGATTCCATGTGAAATCGGAATGTAGCACACTGACTCAGGAATGTGTTTCTTTAAGCTCATAGCCGCTTTGTCACGGCTATCACATCTCTTTGTGAACACAGGATGGGTTTATCTCTGTGGATATAAGGTGTCATGAAACAGATGTCATAAAGTAAGCTTACAGTAAATCTCAGACCCTCCTGACATCAGGGCCTTCTGTGATTTGACAGTCTTTTGCAGTACCATGATGATTCCTTTCACATGTGTGCCAGTGCTGACATCAGACAAGACAGCTCTCCAGTGGAAAAGGTTTTTTGTTTTTTTTTTTCTCTGCTGAGTACAGTTTATTATCGCTTGAGATGGAGTGGTCAGTGAATGACAAAATGAAAGTTTTTGCAGGTACTGTGTGACTTACAGAGGACGATTTGTTGTTCATACACCTTACCAAGGTGCCCTTCAATTAGACTGCTGCAGGGACAATGGGGACTGAGGAAAAGTACAATTATTGAAAAATGGAAGTTATATTAGTTTGAGTAATGTCATATTAATAATGTACGCTCACAGTCTCAGGCACCAGCACCAGAGCTGATATTCATAAAATACTTTGCTCTTTAAGAACTGATCAAGGATCAGTTACATAACCACACAGGACAAACTTCACTACGAGATGAATTGGTCTCAGAGGAGCAAGAAATAATAGCTCAGGTTATATTAAGTAATTCAACCTTTATTTATGCAGGGAAGGGTTTGCTGAGCGTGCATGCTCTTTTGCAGAGAGGCACTGCTTCACATTTACACAGATATATTCACACCTGGGAGCTACAGCTAGAGTTTTCAAGGCTTTGACCAATATAGGTTTTTGAAGGTTGTTACAGATACAACATTACTGGAAAAGTGCAGAATTACACTTCAAATCTGAGCATTTTATTTTACATACAAATAAATACAAGGATTTAGTGTTTCCTCTATGTGTGTGCCAACCAATTACATGCAGTCTAACTCCAAAACCATAATTGTGATCACATTGTACTAAGATATAATAAAATATAATATTTGGCACTTGTTGGCAGTGGTCTAGTCTTGCATATCTGAATGATGTTCTAGGACCATTCAGGTGTTTTTGCATGTTTTTTGCAAAACCTCACTTGTAGCTTTTACATCTGCTGCTTGAGACTATGTTCTACACCAGTATTGGGCAAGTTACTCAAAAAATGTATTCAGTGCATTCTATCACGAGTAACAGGAAATGTAACTGTAATGTAAAGTAACAACTCCAAAGCCTCCACACCTGCACATTGGATCTGCTTTATTCATTGATATTCTTGTATCAAATGACAATGTGAAAACAATGTGACAATGAAAGGGGTCGCTCGCACTGATGAACCTACTGAGAATTATCACCCAAATTTGCAGCTCACCTCTGCTTTACAGAGCTTTATAGCAAGTATCAGCTCACTGTTTAGCTGTCCGGCCCACAACTGTTTTGGTTCACTCTCAGTTGTTTTTGGCCACAGCAGGCAGCTGTAAGAACCCACTGTACATTACCAGCTCAGCACCAAATGGCAGCCAAACACAGATAGCAACTAGCTGGTGAACGTAGTGAAGCATTTAACAGCTAAAGAGCCAGATATTCCCTCAGGAGTTGGTGGAGACAACAGAGCTGAAAGAGAGGGAATACTGGACTTAAATTCACCAAGTGGACAGAAACATGACTCCAAATGGATGATAATGTTGCTCTGTAACTGATGGATGTGTAAATAAGGAACTGTTTGCTAACAAGTTCACCATAAACCTAAAAGGTGACGATATGTCAGTGTTGTGTTCACAACTAGTTTCCACTCCCCCCAAATAACCAAATAAAGTCAGTTATTACAGGTTGAAGAAGTGTCAAAATAGATAACTAATGTTTTATATGTGTTTTAAAGATAAGCCAGCCTGGAAGAATTTACTGATCATCAGCTAGCTTAGCCCTGGTGACTGCATGCAGCATTCAGAAGCCTCGCCCTCACAGTGAAGGTGCGGTAACGTTAGCAAACCAGCTAAGACACAATACGTAAATAAGACAACTTTGGAGTTACTAGAAAATGTGTGTATTCCTCCTTTTCTGGCTGAAGCTGTAGCCACCTCCCTCCACAAGGCCTTGCACCAAGCTAACACATGTGTCCACTAAACACGCAGAGAAAAAATTGATATTAACCATCCATCTAATTCATGGTAAGACAGTGAACAAGCCAACCCCAAAAATGTCAAAGTAACAAAGTGTTACTAGGATTAGATTTGTATTTCAAACTGTAAGCCCCTCCACTACTCATTGCTGAAAAAGTAATCACAATACTGTTGTGTGTCACAGAGTAATGTGTTACTGCCCGACACTGTTCTTCACAAGGTCCATGTTAGTTTATTTTTATGTTATGTTTTTAAGTTAGACTTTATGGCCATACAGTTCCAAAATAAAATGCTGTCTGGCACCCGACTCTCAAGTCTCAGATGATGAGTTTTCCACTACAACAATAACAACAGGAGCTTGTTGTCTGTTTTTTTCCTGACTCAGACCATTATCATTACTACCTGGACTTACTCAGTTACCATACAATACTGTACACTGTATGTCTTTGCCCTTTTTGGGTCTAATTCGGGCAGTCAATGCTGCTGCTACACTCACATGGCATACTGTACTTTTGCTGCTGCTGTTCATATCACATTCCAAAAGCCCCACCTCCACCACAGCATCCCCTGTAGGATCTGAATCTGTGTTCTACAGAGTTATTATTGTCACTCCCCACTCCCCACTGTGCTGAGCTTGGTGTTTCCTTGTGGGGAGTGACAAGGTCAGATACTAGACCTCAAATATCATTGCTGTACTTATTCTACAGTCACATAATCTATTCCACATAAATTGGCTGATTAAACTCGCTTTGGCCTGAGGTGTAAAGTGAAATCACTGAGGTTAAACAATCAGCAAGTTTAATTCAGTTTACTTTGGGTGCGATACCACAGAGGATGGTTTTCATTATGCAGACTTATGTTAAAGTGAGACATAAATACACACAGAAACACACACCCACACACACACACAATTAGAATAGCATACAAGCTCATACATGCACACCAACTGAGCACCTAAGGACCACCGGCAGGAGCTGCATCGTGCACGATCAGGCATCTGATTTCTGATAAGAACTTTCAAAGACCAAAACGAGAGCAGAGAGAGGCCGTCTGTGTGGAGGAAATCAAAGCCAGGTAATCTTCCTTGCATAGTAACAGCTGAGATGAAATGAGTTATGCTGATTTGCTCTGATCTTATAAAGTGAAGGATATCGCACCAGCCACTGAGTGCACGGATTTAGAATGTCAGTCTGATTGCAAAAGGGATATCACAACCTGTGAAATGCCTGATATATTAAGGATAGCTCACAAGGCCTATCCTCTTGGCCCAGTCTCCTCAAGCTTCTCGAGAGCACCCTTCATTCATGTGGTATTGCTTTGTCTAGTTAGGGACAACACACATTTGTGCTCATTTTGAACCGAAAGCCCTTGCTTTATGCAGGTGACCTAAGACACTGACCAACAACCAGAGATGAAAAACAACACAGGCTTGTGACAGTAAAATGCTAGTGGAATATAGGGCAAATGTGCACTAAAACAAAATGAGAATGCAATAACGTCTTCATCTATGTAAAAACTCCCTTTTTATCAGATATCACTGCTGTCACCTGTGATCATCACCATAGGTAATTCATGAAGGCTTACAGAGGTTTCTAACATGTTATTATGTTTTTAGAAAAGTGCCATATAAATACTGTAATTATTACCACTAGGCTCTGAGTAAAGAATTTTAGACCCTATTTACACCTGGGATTAGCATGCAATCTGTTGAACAACCTTGACATCCTCCTCTCTAATCTGCTCTCTACTGCAGCCTTTTGTTGCCCACGGAGCAGCTACATAACAACAGTTAGGGGTCAGTGCCTTGCTAAAGGGCACTTTGATGGCAGCTAATTTAGGCAGAGGAGAGTGTTACCTATTTTCCTCCTCTACCTCAAATCTTTCCTAGCTCCTCTGGGGATTTAAATCCCTGACCCCCTGGTCAAAACCTAATTTCCCCCATCCTACGAACTAACAAAACCCATTCCTCCCCCCCCTTCTCCTTGTCTTTAAGTTTGTCCCAAACATTTAGCTGAAGTCATTGTCTGCATGCATGCTTGGCAGGCTGCCTGGGACTCTCTTTTTATATTTTACAGTGGAGACACGTATACACATCCCTGTGGCAATGTGAATAATGAGAACATGTACTTGGGAGGAGAGGAACAAATAGGGAATCAGCAAAGATGGAAAACAGGATAAAATAAAGATGACCTCCTGATGCTTTAGAGGTTCCTCAGTACATACAGTATGTTCTCACCGCATGTATGGAGGAGGATACAGTGTATTTAGGCATTCTGTTCTGAATCAGGTACACTTCATCCACACCCTGAGCCATTCTTCCGAGGTTTTGTTGGTGGGCTGACCATGAGGGAAATTACAGTGATTATTTGAAATGGTGTAGTAGGTGTATGTGTAGGTCGGTGGGTATTGTATCTGCTTGTATTTGTGTTATTTTTCCTTTTCGCCATCAGTAGCAGAAAAAGCATAAGGTGTCTCCAGCTTCTCCAGATTGTCTCCTTCAGCAGAAGGATTCCTCCAGGCATGGCGGCTGGCCTGATTGACAGGCCCACACTGCCTCATTACCATTCAACACAGAGATAAGAACAGATAAAAAACAACATCAAAAAGGCTGCATCAGGAGTAATTAATCAGACCGCACAAACACACAAACGCCTACACGAAGACAAACCCTGTTGAAACTCATTTTAAACAGTCCTTTTATGTTCAGTCTTAATGGGTCAGCACAATTGGTAATGCGAGCCACCCTTGGCCACATGCGCAGGCAGCGCCTCTCTTTGTTTCCGTGCCAGCAATGGATGCAGGGATCGCTGTCCCCATAATCAGCAGGCCATGCTTTGAGGTTTCACATAATAGAGGACCAACTCTCAATGAGCTGCAATCAGTGGTTATGTGTGTGTTTATTTTTGTGAAGGCAGGAAAAATATAATACTTCTCCTCGTTCGATGTCTGCCCTGATTGGGAGAATTCACCCCTAAAGGAACTGAGCTAATTTGATATCCCTTCTTTAATTGTGCGGGTCTTTTGAGATGTAAAGGCCAAATAGACGCGGATTCTCCAACCCTGTCATGTCAGACAGCAGAACTCATCCTCGAACACCAGATACGCCCAAGAATAATTCACCCATCCCACAGTTTCTCTGGAGCACCACAGCCGCCACATGCTTTGTGCTGGGTAAACAGCAGTGGTTTTTCCGGTGGCCACAGAAAGCAAGGCGATCCGCTCGGCACCCACCATTTTGTTGTCCTCTAATCTTGTACTATTACCAGGGAGCAGAGCGACAAACAGGCAAACAGCATAGCTCAGCAGCTCAGCTTCCACTGAGGTCAGGGATGAGGGACTGAGAATGACAGGTATCTGATTTCCCTGTTTAGCCCACCCAGATAAACACTCCCAACAAGCAGGAATTAGAGCACCAGAGCCCTTCATGGAGGGTTTCCTCATCTTACTAGAAGCCTTGTTAACATTCTTTGCTAATTCAGTGTGTTTTGAATTATCCTGCAGATAATTTGAACCTGGCAACCTTGTCATCTTCGTCAATCCCCGAGCCCAGTCCCTTTAAACAAACATTTGATTGTTGTTAGCTGTAGGGGAATGCTTACAACATCTCACATTTTGCCCAGTTGTTTTGTTTACATGGGTTAGGGGAGGAATGGGAATTGTGTCTCTCCACTGTGTACTTAAGGGAATGCCACCCAAACCCAACAAAAATGTTGATATCCCTGGTCACAGAAGGAAAAGATAAATACACTGAAGGGAAATCTGTTTAAAGTGATGGAGTTAAGATAACAAGGAAGGATAAAACATGATCGGGCTGGCTGGCGCACGCATAAACAGTTTGATAAGAATTCAAATGGCTTGTTTAATACACGCAGACTGTGTTGTAAGAGTAAAAAGCAGGGGAAATAGGGGAATAGATGAAATTGTCCTTGACAGTCTCTCAACAAGCTGCTGGAGCTGTGGAGTCAGATGCTTCGGCACACACTTGTTGGGAACGCTGCTCAGTGTCGTTGCACCTTCCCCAAGCCTCAATTTCACACTATTTTCAGTCCATTTTATTAACAGCCTTTCTCATCCTCACTTTCTTTTTATACCTGTAATCTTCACTCTAACACTCCCACTCACCCAAGTTGTGTTTTTGCGCATACAATATCCCCCGCCCTTACATTCTTCTTCAAGCTACCATTGCTTTGACAGTAAAAGTGTTTTCCCAGTTCATTTTTTTCTCACCTATATCCGCTCCTTTTTTTATTTATCCACCTCTCACTTCTCTTTCATCATACACATTTCATGAGCTAAGAATGGTTCTATTTTTCCAATAGAAATTGACTTGTTCACATATTCATGAACCCTGAAATTTTTTCAGTTAAACCCTTTAAACTGGATTGATGCAATTTGTGTCAAAATGTGCACGCCTTCTTAGAGTCATAACTCAGTCAAATCAGAACACACACTCTTAAGCCCAGACCAAAGATTCACGATGAGACGTGTTGAAACTTGCTACTACTTGCCAGTCTGTAATGTTCTGAAACCTGCCAGTTTACACCAATGCAACTAGACGAGACGGTGTATCGTTTCCTTAGCAACGACACTCTGTACTTCCGTTCTAACTGCCGGCTTTTCAGGCTTTTTTTTGTAGCTGTATATAATTTGTAGTGTCATAAAATATGAGTGAGGATAGTGATAGTGAGTTACTGATACAGTTGCATTTCTAGTATTGATGAAACGGCAAAAACAAAAAAAAAGAGCAGGTCGAGGTAACCAGCTGACTTTGCTACGAGCCAATTGGCTGTTGAAACAGGTGACATGCCTTACGTTCTAAAACCAGCCACTGGTGGCCACAAGCTGAGTCACAGGCGACGCCATCAGCCGGCTTGAGTCAAGCTGAGACGGGCCAGTTCACACCACTGCAACTTTTCACTGCGATGATCTAAAATGGTTTCATCTCGTCGCAAATCTTTGGTCTGAACTGGCCTTTAGATTCAGTAGAATGTTCTGTTCCAGTGGTAGTAGTATCTCCGGTGTCCATCAAGGATAAATGTCCATAAATCTGCCTAGAAATAATAGAAAAAAGATGCTCCATGACATCAGATTTTGTCTCATAATCATCATTTAGACAATTCCTTCAGTAGAGTAACTCAATGATTCGAGACCCCCCGTATTTCGCACACTGCTTCTGAGTAACGTAAGTTCTAGTTATGAAAATGTGTCCAATTAGTTTATGACTAATACCTGTAAAACTAATGGCATTCCCATAAACCTCAGCTGTACTTTGTGTTTAGTGCTAATTAGCAAATGTTAGCATGCTGACACGCTAAACTAAGATGGTGAACATGGTGAACATTAACCCTGCTACACATTAGCATGTTAGCATTATCTTTGTGAGCATGTAATGATGCTGATGTTAGCGTTTAGCTCAAAGTACCACTGTGCCTATAAGCACAGCCTCTCAGAGCCACTATCATGGCTGTAGACTATTAATCTTCTTTGTCTGTCTGCATTTTTTCTAAAACTGTAACACCTCACTTTTCATTTTTTATTTCTGTCTCTCTACCTCACATTTATGTTTTCATCCTCCCTTTCTTCCAACGGTATTGCTGGCCCTTTGTCCTCCCCCCTTCAGACTTCTCTCCTCTGCAGCTTCTACTGGACACAGTGCCTGTACAGTTGGAGGTACAGTATACTGAGCATCAACTACAGCAGAATATTAATGTCCATTGATCTGTTGGAGACATAACATTTCAATCACAGGGACAGCATCCACCAAGCCTCCAAACTTATTACGATCAATGGGCAATAACCATAAAAGCTATCGAGCTGAGGTTGGGGGGGAGGGGGGATTAACAATCATGTACATTTAAATCAAAGGTTACCACTCAGCAGTGCTATCCATTCACACAGCTGTCCAACTGACCTCATTTGGCTCTGTTCGAAGTCTGAGAGGAAACATACTGTGTTCATCAGTGAGAGACAAAGGCAGGAAAACTTGTTTCTCGCTACCTCTGAGAGGAGAACGGGAGTTAATTAAAATGTGAGACACCTCGCTGAATATCTTTAGCACTGTTTCCAAGCAGGCTTTCCAACGCCCAAGAGTAAAAGAGGGGATGGGTAAAGATTTTGAGTAGGTGAGACAGAGAGAGAAATGAGTTGGAGGGCGGCAAACGCAGCACTATTTCAGCACGCAGATCTGACTAGACAGGCTGAAGCTGCAAATTGCTTTTAGCAGCCAATTTCTCACCTTAATTAAAAGAGGGGAGAGCTACAGGCTACATCACTTTCAGCATCTGCTTTCCATGATAAAAGTGGGACAATAGTGGCCTGTCTTTTTTTCTGTTTTCTGCCTGCAATCTCCTGTTGATAAACCGTGGAGTGGTGTTGAGTCAGGTCAAACACTGATGCTTAACCTGTGGTGTGAAACCTCAGTGGGCTGAATGGCAATTAATTGTGCTTTTGCCATCCTGTCCTGTGAATGCTGCCGCCCACCACCTCTCTCTCTCTCTCTCTCTCTCTCTCTCTCTCTCTCTTTCTCTCTCTTTTTGTTTACTCAAACCTGCAGTCACATTATAGCTGCAGCAGCCATTGGTGGCCTGGTTAATTAAACTAACAAATCATCCATCTGGAGAGTCCTTTTGTCCACATTGATCGCTGCTGGAAAATGTTTTCAAATGATTGCTTATAATGAATACAGCAGGAGGTATTTCTATTCAAGATAATGTTTTACCTCATCATCTACAATAATATATTAAATAATTATAACATGTCATTCTGCAGCTTTGTGTTACATGTGTCATATTTCAGGCTGTTGGTGCCTTTGCGATTTGTTATCTTACAAAATTAAAAATCTAAGACTGCAATGTTCCCACAACAGAGATATGAGCATTAGGATGTTTGTTAAGAAAAAGACTGTGTTCAGACAGCCTCATTCATTTTAATGAGACCGCTATGGTGTAGATGCACAGGGCTCACACACACACACACACACACACACACACACACACAAAAAGCAAGGTGGTTTAGCAAAAAATTACAACCTGGCTCAACTTTGGCCAATTGAATACTTGCAAGGGCACATTCCTGGTAGCACACCATGGTTCTACCGTTTACCTGGTGATAGTTTGGGATCCTGGAGACCTCGAACCCTCTTTAACAGCTCAAAAAACATACTTATCATTGTTTTATCACCTTGATATGTCTACTTTAATTGATTTTGAACTGATAACATGTATCATAAGTTTGCTACAGAAAACGCATTACTTTTTGGGTTCTCAGAGACTGTACAGTACTTTGACTTTGGATTTCTTTATTGGAGTTTTAGAACACTTTGTTCATAAGAGGTCTTACAGTCAGACCTCACTGCGGTCAAATTGACCCCAATGGAATGTATCTATATACAGTACATTCTGTATTGTTCTTTGTCTGTGAATGACTATTTGCTTACGATATTTCCTTAGGACATATAAAACATGTAATATGTCCTTATTTGGTGTAATGACAATGCTTCATGTTAATTTCCTTATTTTGTCACCTTCATTAAATTTAATAATTTTCTACATATTTGGTTGTTAATATGGTCAGAAGAAAAGAAAAAAAATATTTAAAAGGACAAAAATAGTTTTGCAATTATTATCGTTTTTGCACACAAACAAGCAGACAGTTTAGCCAGATTATCTAAACCACTTCATTAGAAGGTAAAAAAAAGCAAGAGTGAGAGTAATGCCACTAATCCCACACTGCACAGGAAAACTGCGAGTTCACAGAACTACGGCAAGTACAGTAAGTCAAAGTTGAACCGGGAAGTTGGGCAGTAAAATGTGATGGATGTTTACAACGGACAGTTCAATCAGACAACTCATGTTTGAAATGTTTATTATAGCAGCAGAACATAGAGTTTGGCGTCTAGGCTCCGGCCTCATCACTCCCCGCAGATATGTTTACATAGAGGTATTGGGGAGTGATGAGCAAATATCTTAAACCCCCTAGCCGGAGCCTGCAGGTGGATGCTGGGGGTGGTGGTGGGGCTGAAAGAACAGGCAGCAATACTGATGCAGGGCGGCAGTGGCACTGACAGGCAGAGGGAGAGATGGGACATTTTTGCAGCTTAAATAGACTCCAAATTGGGAAGATGTGTTTGGTAGATGGTTGTGGAAAGTGAGGCATGTCACGTGCAGTTCGAGTTGACTGCCTGAACTAGCTTGCTGACGTCGCTCTATTTTGGGTCCAAATTTTACAATTCTCTTTCATTTTCTCTTCCAAATAATTTTAACTAAGCTGTCTGATCCTAATGAACCATAGTTTTCCCTCATGATGTTTCTGTCAGCCTGTTACTTTTGTCTAGGTAGACTGTAGTTTCATTGTGCAGGAGAGGATCAGTAACATCAACTCCCCGTATTCTAACAGGACCTCACCTTAAGCCTCCCTCCTCCCCGCCTTTGGTGGGATCTCCTCTTCTCGTAAAATACCTGACGATGTTGCCCACATTTAACAGCCTCTGCAAGGAAATGTTGAGATCACCGTTATTGATAGACTCATAACCACAATCTCATAATTCCCTGACAGATCAGGAGGTTATTTTACTACGCTCATAATCAGCACCCTTGATCAAATCAAGCCGGTCCCTGACACCGTGCATGATGGGAGAAGAAGAACATTTCCTGACGGCAGTTGAGAAATGACATGGATGAATGTAAAAGAAAAACATTCAATTATCTTAAGCGGGTTTACACAAGTGATTGCCCTGTTGATGGGGAGGGGAGGGGGGGTGAAGGGGTTGCTGAGAAGGGACACAGGGAGTTAGAAATGGTCGGCTGGAGGTCTGTTTGATTTGATGGGATTCGTTTTGATGGGCCAAGTTGACGTTTCCTCTTTGTGGTGACGGCTAAGGAGGGAGCAACAAATTACTCCTTGTTGGCTGAGGCCAGTGTGGAAATCTGATGAGGGAAAATTACACATCACATCTGCCCTCGTTTTGGAGCAAAACGGGCCTAAAACCGTAATTCTCCAGTTTAAAGGTTGCCTCGAGCTGCAGAAGAGTCAGTGTGTGTGTGCACTGAAAATAACTGAATATGTGCCTTTGTGAAGTAGTGTGTAATGTTTGCATATATACTGTACAGTCTCCAGCCAGCTGTCACTCAGTTGTCACTGATCAGAGGGGGCACGTTTCATAGTCCTGCTGGATTATGGGAAGAGAGGAGACATTCCACTCATGTGCAGGGCTAATCAGGCTGTTTGTTCTTGCCTTATTTTCAGTCCAAGTAAATTGGACGATTAAACTCTTTAAACCCTGACCTTGGCCTAATTATTTGTGGGTGGGGGAAGAGGTGAGTTTGGAGTTCACGGCAAGACTGACAGGCCGACGTGCATCACACATGAAGTCGGACTGGAAGGTTGCAGCTTAGCAGAGGGAGCTGAAGGAGAAAGAGAAGGTTGGAGGGCAGTGGAGCTTTTGGGAGCTGGCTTGGCAGAAAGTCTACTGACATTACAGTTTTATAGTAAGGTCTCCTGTCTCCAGGCTCACTCTCTAGCTTACCCTTGATCAAGAAAAAAAACAAAAACACATGGAGTTCTGTACGTACAGACACACACACACAAACGTACACTTTTGCACATACACACATACTCACCCGTGCCCCTCAAGATTTAAAGTTTGATGTTGTTCACCTCATGTGAAACACTGATGTATTCAGCTACATACTACATGCTGTACATACTTATGTGTCAGTACATGCTCACACACACACACACACACACACACACACACACACACACACACACACACACACACACAGCACTGTGTGCAGAGTCACTGACCTTCAGCTCGATTACCATTTGAAAGGGAGTTTACAGCGATGCTTGGCACCACTGGAAATATCACACAGGCAAACATCTTCTCTTTGACCTCCTGGAGGCGACTCAGTTTTTATGTGTAGCTCAACATCCATATTGTACATCCATATGGAAACAGGTTTCCATGTCAACACTGCATGGGGTTTATGTGTTTATCCATCTGTCACAGAAGATCATAGAATCCACATTCGTGTGCAGCCCGACAAGCAGAAGAGCCCAAACAAGTTGCACCACTTTAAAGAGCCCTATCACATCATGCTTGCAGGTGCATGCAATCACTCACTACCTTTGTGTGTGTGTGTGTGTGTGTGTGTGTGTGTAGGTGTGTGTGTGTGGTCTATCTAGAAGCAAAATGATTACATAAAAAACACATTTTATGTATCACAAGTAGAAAAATATTTCCATGCCCACGTTGCACATATAGGCACGTGTTTTTGGACATTTCACAAGTGATAAATTCACATAATGTAGGTATAATGTGACTGAGATGTGAGATATGTCATAATGTGAAATGTAAGACATCACATGTTAAAACAACTATTTCACATGTAATATCACATGTGAAACAACATTTCACATGTGATAGGCACATTTGGTCTTCAGACATTTCACATATGATAACATGAACTTTACTGGTTTTTTTTTTGTAAGAATGGGTCAATGCACGTCATGCACTCGAGGTGGTTAAGAATCCAGTGCCTCTTTATGAAGTGACTGTAATCACAGTTTTTTTCACCTGATTCTGTTCCAAGCCCTTTAATATTAAGAAATTTTCCATACTAATCTCAATCCAATATTTATTTTTCGGCTATTTTGGGTGCCCTTGGTTCCGTAACTGAAAGCCCTATTCATTTTCCCCATAGACAATGTTAGGTGACTCACAGTTGCACGGCAAGAAACTCTGCCTGTTAAATCCTCAGTCCAAAAGATTAACAACTGCATTAGAAAATATCTGGTTCTTTGATAAAAAGTAAAAGGAACTACCTTTTGTTTATAACCATTTTGGGGGAGAAGTCAACTACAGCTCCCAAGGTACAATTCTAGTAACTATAAGCCTTCATTAAAATTGGTAAAGCATTTTAAATATTGTTAGACAGCTGACTTATTTAGTTATTTACAGTATTTAAGAGACTGATTCTCTGAGGGCAATGATTTATATATACATATATATATATATATATGGAATCAAAATTAAATGAAAAAGACACCAGGATGTCAGTAGAAGAGGCTTATATATGCAGGCAAAGAGCTTCATGCTATACTATACAATATAACGCTTTTGATAATGGTTGTAGTTCAGTTGGCTCTCTTTTATTTCCTCATAAACTTTGTTTCTTTTTGAATACTCATTTTCAGACGGTTTTTCGTCAGGTATCCCTAAGTGACGTCTTCCTTATTCTGTAGAATATACTCAAAATGTAGAAACAGAGACGGAAAACAGGACAAGTGAAGCACAAAAGAAGAGAAACACAGACAGGAGGGGAACAGAACAGAATAGATAGAGAGCTGAATGGGTAGTGACATACGAAGCAGAAAGCAGGGCTTCAAAAAGAATGCTGTAGTGAAAATGGCGGTATGGAGAAAAAAAAGAGGCACAAGGACAGGTCAGACAACCAGAGAAGGTATAGACAGAATAGATTATAAGAATGAGTGGAGGTGAAGTGAGTGGAAGTGGAAGTGAAGGAGAACAGGCAGTACAAGAGACAGAAAAGATGTGAAAATATACAGGTACTGTAGGTCAATGGATGATATAACACAGTTAAAAGAAAGTTCCTGGAGAATGGATATATGTCATGGAATAGGAAAATAAGATTCTTTTTTGAAAAATGTAGATAAACTGTGGTAGTTTGGAAAGTCATTGTCTTGACTGTAGAAAGCCAGAGCAGAGAGTGAAAAAGCTATGCACTTTATAGAATATTGAGCAAATACAAAAACAGAGAGGGTCAGAGAAAGAGAGGGATGAGAAGTGAAAGTAGCAGCAGGTGGAATACAGACGGCGTGGTGAATGTTAAGGATAGAAAAATGGTTCTGAGCAAACTGTTCTGTAAGCGCAGTAAAGTGGAATTCAGCTTAGGTTTTTTCATGACCTCACCCATAAGCCATCTTTTATTCACTTGCCCCAAACTCCAATTCTGTGGAGCTGAGCTTGGTTTCAAAGAGCCTCCCCTCTATTCCACCGAGCCTCATCACAATAGTCACAGTAGAGCAGAGTGGGAGGATGCTCCCCAGTGCTGGGCCCATCCTGCTCTGTGTGGAAATAACTCAGCGAGGCATCAGATTTCATTATTTAAAAAGAGTTTGAAAATTGAAAATGCTGCTTGAGTGAGAAGTTACTTATCATTCTTAATTGATTCGTTACGGCATGGTGGCTCTGAACTGCCTCCTGTTAAATGTGTTATAGAGTACTTATATCTTTTTTTCTTGCTTTTATTTTCTAATTTCCTCCCATTTCACTCTCCTTTCTTTACTCTCCTCCCTTCATGCGTCATACTCTCCGTTCACGCTATGCACTGCCCCGTCTCTCTGTTCCTTTCTCATAGCAGCAGGATTTGAGACCTGCTAGGGTCTTCTGTGGTCTGCTGGGAGCTAATAGATTCTGCCAGCTCTCTAGCCAAAGGCCCTGCTATGGTTTTGTCACTCTGCCCAGCCTGCAGCAGGGCTTGAGGGGTTGGACAGGCACACAGGGTCCTGGGGGGAGGATGGAGGTCTGGCTGGAGGGCACATAGCAAAAAGAGGAGGGGAGGTGGAGGTGGGAGGTTGGAACTGAAGCACTAGTTCAGCCGGGGAGATGGACAGCAGCCAGAGCAGCAACCTGCATCATAGGTGACCACACCTCCACCCAATGTCACCACAACCCCAAATCATCAACTGGAGGGACTGAAGTGATCCTCTGTGGCACCGGAGAATTCCAGTGTTCCTCATTCTGCTGGCATGGAAAAATAGTGGCATGCAGGCAGCCAACATCCTATTTTTGGATTTATTTTCTATCACCAGTGGAATGGAATTTGGTGGAACAGAAGATCTGTGTTTACCAAGTAGCTCAGATTTACTCCTAGAAATCAAACTGAAATTGAACCTTGGAATAAAAACACTTCTACCTCAGAGTTCATTCAGACTTCATTAAGCTTCCTACACTTTTCAGCAAGGATAAGGATAACTCCTGGGGAGTCACTGTTTCCAACATTCAGAGGCACAGAGCACGAATTATAATGATGTTTTTTCTTTTTTTTCTAAGCTAGTGGTTTAACTCCATGGATGTCAGTGTTGGTCTGTTGGTCGGTCCACAACTTCGTCCAGACTGAAATATCTCAACAACTGTTGGATGGATTGCCATGGAAGTTTTAAATAATAGATCATTTGACATGGCTGTATGACATGCTAGTCATGGTTCACTGTAAAATGTCTTTGTTATGATCCGGCTGTCAATAAGCCTGCACTAATATAAAAGAAAATCTGTTCAGGAGAAGCTAAGTGTTACCAGTCTGTCAGGGTTTAAAACGTGTGGAAAAAGAGGACAAAAGTGGCAACAGTAAATCAGCTGCTAATTCTTGCTTTGTTTTTAGCCTGAGGGCCACTCACTCTCTCCTGTGTCCTTTAACCTCGATGGGAGGCAAGATACCATCTCACCCAACTGCCCCTCTCCCTGACCAAACACACCGACTCACTCCTCAGAGGACTGCATCGCCCCAGGTTACCTTGGAGGCACGCAGCACTTAATGAAATAAATGCCATCTGCCTCAGAGTGCCTGTGACCTTTAACCTGTCAAATAACCAGGAGGACAGTGGCGTGTCAGATCTCTGTCATGTCTCTGTGAACTCTCCATGCGAGCACACTTCCTCATAATAAACAATCTCAACTTCACATTCTCGCACAGCTGATAGGATCTCTGGGCTTTTTGTACTTCTTGATACTGAGACATGCTGGAGATAGCAGAGTGTCAGGCAGTAAGTGTTTTGATCATCTGTCAACAGCCCATAATGTGCTCTGATTTCCAGATATCACTGCACTGATCTTGTTTAATTTATGAAACCACTGATTGTTAACTACCTGCCTAACTACCCAACTAATTATTATTTATTTCTTCAATTGCATGGCAATGGTCTCCTAATCAGTGGTGAGAGAAGGCAAACCTTCTATCAAATGAAAAAATGTAAACACATTTATCGTGAGGTATATCATTTAAGCACAATACAGCCTGATAATGTGTGACATATCTGTATTATGTTGCGGTGGTATCAACAGGTGAAATCCAAAGCAGACCTATAAATTGCATTGCACAAGTTTAATTCGACATTAATTGAAGGTCAGCCACTGATGTTGGGTGACCAGACCTGGCTCATAGTCAGCGTTCCAGTTCATCTCAAAGGTGTTGGATGGGGTTGAGGTCAGGGCTCTGTGCAGGCCAGTCGAGTTCTTCTTCATCAAACTGGGAACTTTTTCTTCATGGACCTGGCTTTGTGCACGGGGGCATTGTCATGTTTAAACAGGAAAGGGCCAACAAACTGTTGACACAAAGGTGGAAGAACAACATTGTATAAAATATAATTGTATGGTGCAACATTAAGGGCCCCTATTGACAAGCGCAATGACAAGCACCCATCTGCGTGGTATTTTGGTGCTCAGCGCAGAGAGCATGGTGCCCAGGTGGGAGGAGAGATGCAAACAGGTGGGAGGTTCTTTCGAAAAGAGAGTTGTTGGTATTTTGGTGGAAAATGTGCCTTAGACTTTGCGTTGAGAATACAAGCCTCGGAATCACGCCTGGTTCTTGAGCAACGTCACTTCGCTGCCAGTCAATCGCTCTCCAACCAGTAGATGCATTTAAAAGCGTTTAATGTGGTTGAAGCAGGAACGTCGGTAATGAGTGATTATTACAGTATCTGTTGCACTACTTTGCACTTGTCGTTGCGTTTGCACAAATAAAATAGGGCCTTAAAGAGAAACTCTGGTATTTTTAAACTGAACTAAATTTTTACAAATTTTGGGGTTGACTAATGACAAATGACTTATAGTTACCAAAAGTTATAGAATTGTTCCATAGACCTTTTTGTTAAAGACTAAGATCCTTTTTGTTTAACCAGAAACAGAAAGTCTCGCAAGAAGTTGAGTTGTTGCAGGAAGATGACGGTGGAAACGTGAGTCAGAGTTGAGAAGAAGAGTCCTTTCCATAATGTTGTCAGACACTTAGAATAACAGTCTGAGCCTGTCAGTGGCAAAAACAAGCACTTTTAGTGGACTTACTTTTCACGGGCGCAATTGCCCCAAAGGATTACATTGCAGCCATTGCAGCTAGTTCGCGGATGCCTGCGAACGATCTACTGGACCAATTCCAAAACGTTTTGTAAGTATTAGTCATTTTGAACCAAAAATTTGTAAAAATAGGGCCCAGGTTTAAAAATACCAGAATTTCCCTTTAACCCTCTAGACCCCATAGCACCCCAAAGTGCCTGTTCTATATTTCACTGTAGCGCCCGGGAGCGCCCGTCATTTTAAAATCCTTCACAGTGTTTTTTTTTGCAGGTTTCCATCCGGTTTTGGTTTCCACTTTCAAACACAATCTAAAAATGCTCTGCTGACTAAGCATCCCCATCTTCTTAAACTTATGGATGCCGTATATTGTGTTGTGAGAAAGGTCCTGACCCACCGTGCATCGTGCAAAGTGAAGAAGACATTGTGTTTTTTTCTCGAAATCACATCACATAATCACCATCACTAAACCGCGGGACCTAACCAGCTCTCACTGCCGGAGACGGACGCTGTTTTCCGGAGTCGGTAGGGAGAACTGACCGCATTGCAGTGAGTTTTCCAAATATAGATTTGGCAATGTTTCCTCATATAAGTTGCCAAAGTCACTACCTACTACCACATTACTGTTGTTTGTTGCTCATAACATTGCTGTGTGGGTTGAAATGTGGGACATTTCTCTTTTATTTTGAAAGCCCAGAGTTATCCAGTGAAGGATCTGTTTTTGTTGTCAGACTGAATGTTGACTCAGTTTAAGATTTTACTCTTTGTAACTGTGTGTACAGTTTGCTAGTGATAGTTTTGATAATAAAGTTTCTTCTAAAGAAAAAAGAAGTGTTTTATGTGTGTGAGGAAGATAGGATAAATAGCTATATATTAATGTTTTTTGCTATTTGTTTGGTCTGGTGTTTTTTTAAACGTGTTGAATCAAACTCGGGCTAAAAAGCTACACATCCCACATATTTGGTATCAAATTAAAGAGGCGGTTGTGCTTTTTAAAATGAAAACAACTTGTGATTGTCAATTTCTTTCTGTTTTTGAGATAGAGCTGTTTGTTTGGACTGAGTAGGAAAATGCTCATTTAAGTGAGGGTTCTCAGTGAACTGCAGCAACATTCTATAATTCTACTGAGGTCTAGAGGGTTAAGATTTCCCTTTATTAGAACAATTCAATTCAATTCCATTTTTTTTAATATAGCGCCAAATCATAACATAAGTTATCTCAGGGCACTTTTTCATATAGAGCAGGTCTAGACCGACTCTTTATATTTACAGAGACCCAACAGTTCCCACCATGAGCAAGCACTAGGCGACAGTGGCAAGGAAAAACTCCCTTTTAACAGGTAGAAACCTCGAGCAGAACCAGGCTCTGGGTGGAAGATCTTCTGCCTCGACCTCGAACAAAGGGACCTAGTTCAAACCATGAAATGTGGAGCGAAGTGTGCATATACTTTTGGTTATATAGTGTAATCTCCATGGTTTACAGCTAACCTGACATATCACGGACTCTTTCATTTGCATTAGTCTCCATTATGCAGATGCCAAATACTTCTCACTTCACCATTTAAATCTGATCAGTCTTCATGATGCTTTTTATCTTCTATTGATGTCACCATAACAGCATCAGTGGGAGGGACAGGCAATCAGTTCTTATTGTCTACTTAATTAAGTTTAATTTGATGGAGATGAGGATTTGTAATCAGCGCCTCAACCTGCGACTATGTGCCAAGCGAAAAGCTGCTGCTACAAACCCCAACTTCCAGCATTTTAGAGCACATCTCAAACACTATGCCCATCCCTGAATACTGACCCTGCCTCGGTCAGTTGATATGTATATATTGTATGTATGTATTTGTTCTGATGTAACAATCGTGCCCCGGGACACCAGTCGCTGGACTGCGAGTCAATGAACAGAATTCAACTCAGCCTCTGTTACCCCTCTTCTGGGAAATGACAGCAAAGATACACAACAAGACAGTCAGTGGAGTTCATTTTCGATGCATGCCCGGCGTCGCTCTACGGTCTGCACATCTGCGTCTGGCCCTCCACAGAATGGCCCACTTGACTGTGCACGGCGCCATATGGGAGCCCTGTTTGAAGCTACTAGCATAAAACCACACAATTAATTCTGAATTACACCAGACAATCTGCTGCAAGACGGCCCTAATGAAACTGACGTGCATGAGTTCTGGGCACACAGGCAAGAGAGCTGAGGCCTTTGGGTAAGGACATACATAGTCATATTTCCAGACACACCAAACACACTGATTCACACAGGCACGCTCGCATGCATGCACACAGTCTGGCAGTCATTCAGCCAGTGCATTCAGGAAGCGTCCGCATGGCTGCCCTAAATTTGCCTGACGTGGGCCTGAAATTGAATCTAATGTAGCGCTCCCTGGAGACACTGAGCAGCACACTGGTAAATTATTTAAAAAAGGAGCTTTGGGCTGCATAATTTAACCCAAATAAAGGAATATGAGAAGAGAATGGTAACCGAAGACAAGTGTCTGTCGACTCGTAGTGTAGCTCGTTTATCATGATCGCAGCATGAAGAGAGTGTGGTGGGAGTGTTAAGTGCGCACGTGTGTGTGCGTGTTTGTGAATATTCAACTGGCTCGATCAGCAGGAGATGTAACAGCTCCTTAGAGAACAGAGGAAGTATTATGTTCATTATTATTTGAAGGTTAATTTTGACACCACTCTGCTATAGAAACACTGGAATAAACATATTCAATGGCAGCTTTTACACCACCTGCATATATACTTCAGTTTGCATAATCTGTGTTCACTTCAAAACCCTCCGCTGGTAAACACTGGCATTACAACTAATAAGCCTCTTACTTCCAATTTCCATTTTCTATACCACCCTTGTTAAAGCGGTTCAGTGCTGTGAACTCACAGCATCAGTCTCCTTGCTACAGTACATGCTACTACTACTGTGCAGCAGCACTTTGCAGTTAGATCTGACAGGAATACACAGCAGCAGCCCTGTATATGGTGGCAGCTAGTGTAGCATGCTTTAATTCCCATCTCATTTCTCATGCACAAATCAGATGGGCTCCAGTGCTCTCACAGCTTGTCTTCATCTGCAGCCTGCGTCTTTGGTTATTTCAGCCTCCCTTCAGTACTCGGCCCTAGCAGACCTTCAATTATTTATAAAGATTTTTTTTTTTGGAAAAGGGGCAAGTGAAAAATGAATATGGTGGCAAGGGAGGCAGAAGATGCTGTCATCTCTCTGCTCTCCCATGTATATTTCTTGGCCTAATAATCGAGTTTTGCTGTAGAACCAACGGCAGTGACATTGAGAGGAAATAACTTCACAGAATTAAAGCAGATATGTTTCCATTTTGAGGGAGATTAAATTAATCTACTGTTATTGAGGGCCTTAATACATTCAGTGAGCGAAGTCCCACATCGCAACCTAATTATATCAGTTGGGGGAAGAGAGGAGAAAAAAAGAAAAGAAGATGAATGGTAATTTGACAAACTTAGGTTTGATGTGCTCTACCATCTCATCTAGATGTGATGAGGTTGCTTGATAAGAAAGGTCACAGTGGTGTGTTATCTTTATTAAAAGTTGGTTCAAAGGAAGCTTGTAATGATGATCCACTCAATTCGGTGGATTACAATCTCTTTGCTGGGTTAAATACCTAACATATGTGCTGGCCACTTACATGTGTTCTCACCAGCTGTGCTGCTGTCACATGCCTTGGTAATTCACTGCTTTGACCTTCTCTCTGTTTCCCTATGGGGCACACTGAGCAGAGCTACCTTTGACACTGACACTAAAACCCTATAGAAGGTTTGATGAGATGACAAACATCTGTATGGGGACATGAGGTATGGCCGCTACCAACTTGCTGCAGTCAAACTGAATGATATCTCTGTTTTTGGGGTTTAGTGTGAACATCTGGTAGACACCATGAAATTACATCTTTCAGAACACACCGGGGTTGAGTTATGTCAGCCAGCCAGCAGCAGGGTCAGAGTTGAGGCCAGGTAACAGCTGGCCGAAGCAAAGAGTTTGAGGATGGATCAAGGTTGAGAGTGGAAATGACACAGATACAGTCACTGTAGCACTTCCGTTTAGTTGCTAATCTAATTAACTTGATAATCATAAGTACAAGAAGGCAGGCAGTCCTGTTAGGGGTGGTATCTGTGTTTTAAATTTATGAAATCATGAATATGTCCATCTGTTTGGTGGGGGATCATAAAAAGTACAAGCCAGCACATTTAGTGTAGGTGGAGGCACTTTCTCTCTAGAAATGGACTTCAGCACGTCAGCTCACATCTGTTATGGTTGACAGAACCACTATACTGGAAGCAATGCATGTCACACCACGTTTATATTTCATCATCTTTCCATGATGTCTGCAATGACTTCAAGATTTTGCTTGTACTGATAATAATATAAATTGATTATAATAACTTTGTGCTCACCAAAGTAATTGTTGACTTCTGGGAGCATGGCATCACTAAAATAAGGTCATATAGGGCAAGAACCTTGATTGTTTAACCAGATTATAGTATCTAACCTGCGATATGTGGAGGTAAGTATGGTACGGTAGTGATGGATGTTTTCCATGTACTGTTTGGGTTTTAATTTTATAGGTTTTCTCTTCTCCGAATATGTTTGTCATTGGCACTGACAAAAAGGCCATGACAATCACCCCTGTGCAACCTATTGAAGTTGTTGCTTGGTTGTTTTGGTGAGAATACTTATAATATCTTTAAAGGGGAACTCCACCTAGTTCATCAAAGTCTGTTTACAGGTCTAAGAGTACTACTGTGTGTGTGAAAAAAAATTGTATAAAGCTTTTTTGTGGCTCCAGAGGGAGCAGTGTGAAATCTAAAGAAGTGCTTCGTGTGATGTCACTTGAGTCACCGTCGGTTGGGGCTGAACACTACAAGTTTGAAACTGAAAAAAATCTGTTGGTTTGGAGTTAGAAAGAAGTGAGCTTACCAGACCTCTGTAGCCCGCACCTCATCTCTGCTGCAGGCTAGCAGCTCGAGGCTACATTAGCCAACTCCGCCTGAAGTGTTGGCGGTCAAGTTGCATTGTGGGTAATGTAGGAGCCATGTTTTGGTAAGATGATCTCTTGTTCTGCTGCATCAATTTTGAACTTTTTTTTAAAACTGTCCATCATGAAAATGTTATAGGACAGCAATCTTAAATCAGTGGCATACTCTTAATAACAATAACTGATTTTTGGGCCATATATCATCAGATCTGAACACAAAGCAATGTATTGTGATAGCTACACACCCCTTATATGATCAGTTTGAATTGCTGCCCTCAGTGAGGCATTTTAAGATCCCTCAGGCAAGAAAGAATATTTACAAAAATAGTTTAATTGACACTGTATTTTAATTTTAATTAATTTAATTAACTTATTTATTTATGCTTGCTCAGACTTTTATCACTTGTTAGTATTGGTAGAGAGCATCCACTTCCTAATGTTCATTGTCTTAATGTTGTATTGTAGTCAAAAACAAATTTCCACTATGGTTGACTGTAAACTTGTATTGTGTCATATAGTTTAACCTGGCCCTTTGTTGTAAGACCTGTCTGATAGTCTGACCACTCATGTTTTGTTGCCCCATCAGGGACTTTTAGAGATGTCGTCGTGTTCCGAGAACTTAGAAATTAACCTGGTGAGTACAATACTATGATAACAATGGCAATACCTACCAAAATAAGGTCCACATTTTAATAAATCGGAATTATCCTTTAACTATGCTGCTGCAGAATGCAGGCAGTAGGTTACAGACCTATGATTTGAAATTATTATAATTTTTTATATCAACAATGTTCACAGAAATGTTCATTTAAATCAAATTAACTTTTTTTTCTGGATTCTTTTATTTTAGTATTTTGCAATGAAATTTCTTTTAGTGGCCATTGCAGGGGAAACAGTGGATGCAGCAGATAAATGTGCCTGTGATGGGTTCCACTGCAGGACATTAGTAGCAGAATAGTTTTCGGCCCAAATGGCTTTTGAAAAATACCCAGTGGAAAGCAATGCTAAATAGAACTATCAAGGGGCAGGAAATAGTTGGAATTGATGTCACCCCTGTGCCACTGCGTTTACCCTACACAATTAAGAGCTCTTCCCGTCAGTGTTGCACTCTCTAACTTAATCCATCTGTGTCACCATCCAGGTCCCCATGCAGGACCTAATCTAGGCTAAATGCATCTATAATCCAATTAATCTGTCATAGCACAGGCCCGCTGACGATATTTTTACTTTCTGCTGACACGTCTCATTTCCCTCTTGGCAAAATAATGAGGAAGGATAACTTAATTTGGATAACGGACCGCAATAATGAAAGACAGTTAACACAGCGAAGACCGAGATGGAACGAGGGATGGAAAGAGCAAAGAGCGTAAGCCTATGTCTTTATAATGAGTTGCATTCACAGGCTCCAAACTTCTGTTTACTTACTGTCATCAGAATGATGAGCAAGCATTGCTCACACGTCAAACACGGTCATGCATCATTGTAGAGATGTGGCCTGATGCTGTTCGTTTCATTTACATATCAGTCGCCATAAGGAAAGGTAATTTGGAAGTGTTCTAACATCAACTCTTGACAATGTAAAGTGTGGCTGATAATGGCAAAGTGTTGACAAACTGCTGACAAACACTGCTGATTACCATTGTTCATTCAATGATACACAAACATAAGATGCAGTATTAGCCCAGATGGCAAGCCTCATAACTACTGAGCTAAAGAAACATCATGTGGTATCATTGGAGAACTCCTCCTTCGCTGTATTTCTGAATATATATATTAAGTAATATATTCTTCAGTATTATACAGTAGGACAAAGTCTTGTCATTCAGGTGATCATTATGAGACGTTACCTTGTACCTGCTGACAGCAGGAAAGAGAACGACATAGTCATCTGATCACATTTGACAGGTGTTTCACATTCACTTTGTTTCTTTTAGTGAGCTTTTACTGTCTGACATTTCTGTCTTGGCAGTAGCTGTTGGATGAAATGATAAAACTCCCCATGCTCCG
Source organism: Macquaria ambigua (assembly GCA_008360985.2). Taxonomy (NCBI): domain Eukaryota; kingdom Metazoa; phylum Chordata; class Actinopteri; order Centrarchiformes; family Percichthyidae; genus Macquaria; species Macquaria ambigua. Next base: position 101,648 of record VMKM01001049.1, on the reverse strand, counting down.
TTCTCCTGAAGAAGAATGTCACATACTTGCAGATGTATTCGACTTGAATGCAAACTATAACCATTGGTCTATGCTCAACATTGTCTCGCTTGTTACTTCAGATTATCTAGCTAATGAAGCAACGCTATCACTAGGCAAGGACGTCAGTATTGGACGATTCTGCAAAACCCTGCATCACATTCAATGACTCCATTTTTTACACATACCAATTTTTACACATGTGGTATGGTTAAGGGGAGGGACAAATCACACCCATAGCCCTTTGTGAAAAAAATGCAGCCTCCTCATTCATTTGAATGAGGCCAGCAAGGGTTCCAACGCAGAGGGCCCCTGCAAAAAAAAAGGGAAAGGTCGTCTGGCAAACAAAAAAGTTGAACCATTTCTAACCATGAAGCATTTCTATTGTTGACCTTGCATGCCACTGTGCTAACTTTCCACAGCTGTAAAATTCCGTGTTATAGAATTATAAACCACTGTGCAGCATTTTGGTGTCTGATAAACCTTCAAACTCATGGATCTGTTACTCAAACTGGACTTGGTGGATCAGATTTCATGTCTCACTGGTACCTGAAACAGCACGCCCCACCACCACAGGGCTTACTTTCCACGTCTAAAGGGCACACTACTTCCTGCATTGGCACTGAACATTGGCACTGGATGTAAATTGTGAGGGGCAGAATCATCTAATATGGACGCATTTCCTAGTTAAACCCGGCTGAAGGAAGGTTAGATAGCTCACAAGTGGCTGTCAACTGTTTGCTGCAAGAATAATGCAATGCTCCTTCAGCCTTTTGAGATCTTGTCCTTTCTGTTGCTGTGCTTTTTAAAATTGTCATTTGAAATTGATCCATACTGAAACATCAAGGTGAGCATGAATGTAATAAAGAAGTGGAAATATATCACTCAAATACCTATGAGGAATGGCTCATTATCACACCTGCCTATCAGCAGCTATAGCACATGCATTTTGCAAGAACACTGGAATTGAACATTGCCAACACACCCTCTCATCACAACCTCTTCCTATTTCCACTGAAATGTCAGTGCTTCTGATAATCAGATGCTACGCTTTGAAAAATCAAATGCCAGAGTTGGGCCTCTATTGAACCCTCAGCGGTGGGTATAATCTACCTACATCTGCATGATTTACAGAAATTCATACAGAAATGAAGGTCTTTATTGAACACTTTCTGGAATGTTAATACCTAATTTAAATGCTTGATATTCGAAAATTATCATATGTAGCAATAATGATCCAGAGGATGGTGTTAACTGTGACTGATGGTATGGAATAAAACTAGTATGAAGCAGCCAAGTTATGCTTACCAGTGCATATATGGTTTAAAGTTGTCCACAAATTACCTTCAGGACAATGAACAAGATGCGGAGGATACAAAAAAGATGGATAATTAGCTCCCTGATTACCACACATTTTGGCATAGCAACCATTAAAACCACTCTAGGTTTGTTAGCTGGCCATCAGAGGGTTCAAAGCCTGCTTAGTGCAGGAGAAGAAAAGGCAAGGATACATCTTATAAATTAAAATAATTTTAATGGGTGTGTTAGGGGCATACTGCAGAAAGAAGAAATTGTAGCTGTAATGATACAGATGGACACAATGTAATTAATACTCAAAAGAGAGCACCTGTTGCTTTTTGCAGAATGATTTTGTACGTCTTGTCATGCTAAAGATCAGCAAAGACCAGCAGGCATGTTAACGCCACAAGTCTAGTGGGGAGAAGGCAAGTGCACCCCACACTGCAGCAGTGTGTTTAATACGTACTGTGTCTGCAAGTGTGTAAACAACCAGTCCTATGAGTTCACATCATGTTGAGCGCAAACTAGCAATAAATAAAACATGCTGTGGTCTGTATGTGGATTCATGAAATACAAAATAATGAATGGAGTTCATTAGAATGCAGTTAGTTTGATGAAAGCATATACTGTACAGATGGTCTTCTTTTTGCAACATGGGAGACCAATCAGATAGCCAATGTCAAAATATGCATTGTCCAGACCCAAACTGAGCTGACCCAGATGGTGCAGAAGCTTACTTTAAAATCTCTCAACCTCTTTCTTTTTTCTTTCTTATTTTTGGCATCACATTTCATCATCAGTTCATTTTTTTCAGCCTATCCAATTAACATTCACAAAATGATTTTTTTTTCAAGTGGGCTATAATTAAGCAAATATCCGTTGCCCTCCGGGGGCCGATGATTTTCCTAAGGACTTTCGATTTTGCACTAATTTTTAATAATACACTAATTGCATTTAATTGTGTACACTGTTCATCAGCTATTTCCGCTCTGATTGATGTTAGCATGTATGTGTGAATAGTTTATTGATCTATGTATACATAGATGTTTTGGGGAAAAATTGAATTTAGTCTTCTAAAGAACTGTATTATTTTTACACTATGTTACTTGAACATTAAAGCCAGTGGTCTCAGTTATTATGGTGAAACAATACATAGATGCACACAAGAAATCAGTTTATTAGAAGGTGTCTCCCCTCCCCAACCATGTTTTTGCAGCAATGCTGGCATACAGGTGTAGTAGTGATATACTTGTATGACCCTACACCTTGAGTTATCTTTTAAAATGTAACTTTTTTATTTTAATTTCAGTTCCAGGTTTAGTCACAATTTAAATTTAAACTTGCAATAATGATTTTGTTGGCTACTTGAGGGCATTGCAACAAGCTGTAAACACAAAATTGGCATGTTATCATGATATGATATCATATCATATAATGTTGTAGCACAGTTGCCTATTTACACATCCATCAGATACGCAGCAACATAAGCATCATTTGGAGTCATGTTTCTGGTCATCTGATGAATCCGAAAGTACAATATCCATTCTCCGTTTAGTTCTGTTTTGGTTTCCACGAACGCGTGAGAAAAATATCTGTCCCCTTGATTGCTAAATGCGCCATGTCAAAGTTATTTTTCACTGAAAACAGATGCTGCTGGAAACAATGCTGATGAGAGCGGTGAGAGTGAACCAAAACAGTAAAGCTGTGGTCTGCAAAACCAAATCAATCAGCTTAAAGATGTTATGAAACGCTGGAATGGTGAGGGGAACTGCAGCGTTGGTGATAATTCTCTGTGGATTCATTACTGTGAGTCACCCTGTTCACATTACACATGGTCATTTGAGCAATTGTTAATATAAAAAAATATTGTTTATAGCAGCTTTAAGTGTATGTAAATGCAGTGAACTGCTAAAATGCAAAAACACAGATTTGCTCCTCCTCCCAGAAAATAGTTCCAACATGCCAAGAGACCACCTCTTTAAACAACACTTATTTCATTACGCACTGTTGTGTTAAATGTCACAATATCAATTTCAGCTGACTGGGAGAGAGATGTGCCTGTTAGCTGAAACCATTTCTCTTTATATTTATTGTCTAGGCCATCCCCCCCCAAAAAAGTGCTAATGATTTTCAGACCTTTCTCCTTAATTCACCCAGCAGCTGTGCTAGCAGCTGTATGCCCAAGGAGACAGCCAATCAAAACCGGAGACTAGTGCATTTTTTTTCTTTTACTCTCTTTTCCCGTCTTTCCGTCTATTTTTTCTCCTTTAATGTGCACTGGCTCGAGTTGACATTCTTTCCCGTCACTCTCTACTGTCCTGTTCTGTCTCATCTCCCTCGTCATCTGTCTCTCTTTTTCTCTGAAGAATACAGTATATGTTATATGCAAGTGCCCAAGCCCCATGGATAAGCTAACTCATAAGAATCCTATTTAGTTTTGCTGCTCTGTCTTTTACAACGAACGACAAACTTTCCAAAATTGGTCTTATTCGCATTTGTATCTTTTTCAGTTGATGAGAAACAATCTCAAGCAAATTACACAAAAGATTCACTCTTTCAGGTGGAGTTTCACACTTCCAAGGAAACAATTCTGCTTCAATCAGGACTGAAATCATTTTCCTAATCAGAGCCCCAAACATGGCTGCCAAAGGTATGCACATAGAGTCCAATAGTATAAGGGGGAAGAAAGGAGGGAGCTACTACTGTGAAATAAATTACAACAAAGTTTTGTTGGCATATCTGAGCTTCCATGTTTAAACTAGCCAAAGATATCAGTGCAGCTTTGAGAATAACATGGGCTTGAATGCCAACCGTCATATTATTATTATTTACGAAAATGCCTCAACAGCGCTCCTCTGGCCGACCCGGGCCAGGTCGGCTGGAAATCTGTCTGTATGGGAGGGGGGCCAGGCGCATCTGCCAGAGCAAATAAAACATGAGCTCGCAGAGATTCGTCTGGTTCCCAGGCTAGTATAATCTCATGAAAGAAAAATGTCAGAAAATGAGAATTAACACTATTTCATGAGTAATTACAATTCTGTTCAAAATCAAACTTCATACATGCGAGAAATCCAGCTTTTCCTGGGAAAAAAATGATATATTCCTGGGAAGTAGTCATTTTAAAACCACAGGGAAACCTTCAACCCTTGCGTACACGTGTGAGTGGCCACAGGTCCATTCCAACTGAGTTTTCAGATTGTTTGGACGCAGTATGAAGTGGATGTCTGGAATGTAAATCTCACCCCGGCTGATTTTTGGGAGACAGCATGTGTCTGAACGTGCAGCTGAGGGCAATTTCCTCACAATCACTCAGAGTGGTTTTCTTGCTCACTAATTAATCCTAACTGTGAGAATACACACACCCAGGTGGACACACGCACACAGACATACAGAACATAAAAAAACAAAAAAAAATCAAACACACTCTAGTGTGTGCACATGCAATCAGTCACTCCACCCAAACCGCTGCTGTTCCTTAACATCTCTCTCTGGGAGAAAATAATTTGGCCGGTCCCTCTGGCCCAAGAATCTCTTTAAGTGGTGTTGGGCAGCAGATTCTCAGAGGGAGGCACAGCTTTTGGGTGGAGGAAGCGCAATTACTCCACAGGGAGCTCTGGAAGCAATTATTCCACCATCCAAATGCCCCTGAAACAATTCACCAACCGCTATCAAACACACACAAATTGTTCTGCCAACCTATTGTACTGAGTCACCACATCGTTGCTTGGAGAATCGTATTAACCTCATTTGCCGTGCATACGCCCACACAAAGCAATTGAGCTAGAAAATAAACAGTTGGCCGGCTCAGATAATAACTGGCGAGACAGTATATAGGAAAGGTGGCGTATGAAAATAGTTTCAGGGTGAGTTGTGGCAGTGGTAAAGCAGAGCAGGGATGGTATGATAGCAGAGCTCAGCCTGCAGCTCCCTCTACCTCCCATTCACACCCCGAGGATGCATTTATTTACGCCTTGAAACACACACACTCTGGTGCTTGTACCGTGCTGTACACCTGCAAGGGCACACGGGAGCAAAAGCAAAACCCGCACGCACACTCTTTCTGATTACCAGAGTAAACACACACACGCAGCACACAAACGCTCACACTGACTTCTCTGTGTGAGCATACCTTCACAAAGACATGTAGAGCTGTACACACACACACACACACACAGGAACACACACATATTGCAACACACGCAATTTTCTAAAAGTTGTAGTTCAAACACACAGGAGCCTGACTGTACGGTATAACAGTAGCATCTGGATGAAATGCTGAGTAGAGGAGAACCGGAGACACACAGGAGAATTTCTCCTCCCTCTCTTTCTCCCTCCTTTCATGCTCCCTTGCTTCTATATTTTGCTCTGTGCTCTCCTTTGCTGTGTCTCTGTAATCACCTCCGCCTGTGTCTTTCGTTTATAAAAGTGGCATCGAGTCAGAGCTCCAAATAGTGGATGAAAAGTTAAACTAACAAGGGACGTGGCTTTCCTGGCTGAACTCCTATTTGGAATTTGAGTTGAATTAAATGAGTCATTCTACTCCTACAAGAGGCCAATCAACAGATTTTATTTTTTTTCCTTCATTACATTTATTCGGCAGACGCTTTTGTCCAAAGTTGCAGTTTGTCAAAATCTAAAATTGCATCAGACAGTAATTGTGTTCTCAAAAATATGTTTTCTAGGATGTATACCATGTTTTATAAAGCTTAATTCCAGTAGCCTTATTTCCGTAGTTGTGGGCATCATTTCGATCGTTAATTATGACATTGTACCCATCAAGTTAATCACTGAGTGGTGACATGATTAAAAAGTAGTCAAACGGGGCAAGAAACACAAGCAGTCAGATACTGAGACAGGGTTTAAAGGATGATGGAAAATGGATCATGAAAATCTATATTTTTCTTATTGTCAACACATCCCATGTAGAGACCCAAACCCTCAAGGAATGTATCCTACTAACAAGTACTGTGTGTGCATTATTCCTCTGTGCCATAGATCTAGCACTTTTTCAACCTTAACGATTCCCAAAGCGCTTTACAGATTGGTCTCATTCACCCATTCAGACACACATTCAGACACAGATGACGACGGCATGTGGACAGGAGAAGTCGGGGATCGAACCACCAACCCAGGGATTAATGGACGACCCGCTCTACCTCCTGAACCACAGCCGCCCTTTAGAGCTCACAGAGCTCCATTGTTGTCCAAAAACTATTAAAAACACATCAATGAGCCACACTGGTGCATTAATAATAATCATAATAATAAATCTACTTATTCGGAATAGAAATTGAAGGCAAAGGGTAAAATTCTTACTGTCTGTTGTGAAGTTCTTTTTCTTCTTCTTCTAAACATCCATCACAGTTTACAGATTGACGTCCCCGTTCAACTTTCACCTCCTGTACTTATTGTATTTGTGTGAGCACCAACCCTCACTCCCTTGAACCTGTGCTCTTTATTTATTCATTTTGCTCTGTGCTGTCCTTTGCTCTGTCTCTGTACTCACCTCTTCCTGTGTCTTTCTTTTATAAAAGCAACATCGAGTCAGAGCTCCAACTAGTGTATGAGGAATTACTAACAATCAGCATGGCTTTCCTGGCTATTAAACACACAAAATTGAGGGATGGGGGATTATTACCAACATTCTGGGTGTGCTCACTTTCAGTTTTACATCCAGATAAAGTGCTTTAGGTAATCTGGATAACTTGCTTGTCTACAACCTGTCTGATTGTCTGACTCTCCCTGTTTCTTGCCCTCTTGGACTTCACCATTCTCAAATCTCAACATTTACTTTGGTGAGTGCAATGTTAGCTTAACGAATAGAAACGGTGGCCAAAAAAAAAAAAATAAGACTTGTTTTAACCAGAATTATCCTTTAAGCTGAACTGCAGTTATGCCCTTTGTTTTTTTTCAAATTTTTTCTATGTTGGAGTACAACAATGGAAATGAAGGCTTTTTTGTTTATATTGTGTTCTATGTCAATTATTTTTATTTATGTAATGACTGTGATGAAGTCTCCTGTGTTTTTAAATTGTCACATGATTCCAATGAATAGTTCACTCTCTCGTTAGTTGTCTCTGTGTCTCTCCTCTCTCCCCTCACTGTTTTCAGAAGCCCTCATCTGTCCTCTGTCCACTAATAAATGAACCCACCTGTAATAATGATAATTACACCTTTTTATTTTTCAGCAACATATTCCAAGACATTTCTCTGCACCAGTGTGTCCAGAGTTTGGCCCCCTTAAAAAATATACATCAGTTGTAATGAAACCGAATCCAGCCATCTGAAAGCACTTAACCCTCAAAGGCTTGCCTGGGAATTGGCCTGCTGTTTGATTTTCAGCCTATACATCCACGCCACATGAAGGCAGACAGTGTGTGGTGGGCATGTGAATTCACAGTCCTGTTTCTACATGTGTGTGTGTGTGTGTTTGTGTGTGTGTGCAGGTCCGTAGGAATCAGAATCAAACTGGCACTGCTGGGTGTGCGTGATTCATCCCCGGAAAGGCCGCGTTTTTAAACTCTCCAATTATCCTGATGGGCTGCACGTAGGATGTAAGTCACCAACATCTTACAGAGTGGCGTAATTCCACCAGTCGGACGGGACATATGGAAGTTGTTTGGGCTGGGGAAGGTGTCAAGGCGGGTACACGTTGCTGTTGGATTTTTGGGACTTACCCCCACCCCCTCCGCTTCAGCCCCCGCCCACCACCTCTAAGCCTGAGCCAAGAGATGTCTGGTGGGGTTTTTAAAAGTAGGGAAGAGAGACGTTAGATCAGATTAACTCACTCCACGTGCCTAATGGGCTGTTACATAGGCCTGACACACACCATTACCCACCATTTACACCTCACAGACGCAGAGGCGAAGACAGAGACAGTGGGTGCGTACCTCCAGATTGCATGCATGTGTATGTGTGTGAGAGGAAAAGGTGGCAACATGGATGAAAAGATGCAGGGATAAGGTGTGTGTGTGTGTGTGTGTGTGTGTGTGTGTGTGTGTGTGTGAGAGAGAGAGAGAGTATCTATGTGTGTGTGATTGCTCTTGAACTGGATGGGTGGGCGCGCTGAGGTAAAAAGCAGACTTTATTGGATAATTAAGAGGAACTGAGTTGCTCTCATTACTCCGCTGCTGCTCTCCCCCTTGTTGGCCTCAGATACTGACAGAGCAGAAAAACACTCAAACAAGGACTCCACAAGAGGAAACGCCATTCTGCCACAGTTTGTGTTCAGCCTGCCCAGTCACTTCCTGAACTAAGACTCTCTTCCTCTTTGGATCATAACATTGTCCCACACTGTATCACTGTTGAGCAGAGCTGTCCACACAGGCCGTGGGCTTTACCCCCTGCGGCTCCCAATTCACTTAGCAGTTTCAGCACGCTCCACTTTGGACAAAATGCACTATATGGCATAAACGTGCAGCTGTGCAGCCAGAGAGGATCCCATGTGCAGTAAATCTTTGCAGTGGGGAACATCCAGGAAAGTACCAGAGAACTTGAAGTTATCTTTGAAGCTATAAACAGCGAATCTGGCAGCCCTGATGCTCATTTCACATGGAACAGGTTGACTGTATTTCAAGGAAGAGGGTATAACATAAAAGGGAATAAAAAAAAGTAAAAGTGAGAGAGAGCTGCAGAGACAGCGTCTGTATTCCCTTGTAGGGGTGGCAGCTGGATTGTGTTTGCGCGTCGGAGCGCGTTATCGCCGGGACACAACACAAAGCAGGCCCACTAAGCATTCTCCTTGCTAACCACCGCCTTTACGTTAAAGACAGGCTTTGGCGTCTTAGGCATGAACCGTGGGCCTCGGAGACCAAACACAGGCTGACAGAGCAGCTACAGACAAACCAGAGTTTGTAGTGTCCCACTGACTCTAACTGGTCTGTTGAACAGGCACGCCTGGGCTTTGTCAGTCCATAAGGCTGCTGTATAGAGAAAGGAAATGAATAGGGTTAGGGTTGGTTGAATAGGAAGAGATACAAGAGCTAAAAAGGCTTCTTAAATGCTTGCATAGGGACAAAATAAAAGACTTCCTGATGAGTTAAAAAAAATTAGAAGAAACAGAGAGCAATAAGGGATGTGAATCAAAGGTGCAGGCATTGCATTGCATCATTTGACATTAAATCTAAATCTGTGGCTTGGAATAAAAAGGCCAGATTGCAGAAAGTCATCATAGCATCACAACTAGAGCATTCTGTTTGTAGTGTGATTCCCAAAAATGCTGATTTTCATCAGAGTCTGTCTTATCTGAGCACTGGAATGTATATCTATAAGTCAAAGGATTTAAAACAGAGAGCCTTTAGGGACATTTTGAGCGAAAATTACACACTTGGCCAAAACTTTCTTGTAGAGAGAAGAAGGGAACAAAACTGGAACAAATGCGTAAATGCTGAACTGGGAATTATTCGTTTTCAACTTGATAGAATTTCAAGAGCTATATGTCTTTCTGCTTTTAGACTATAATTTTCATAATTCATTCATACCATAACTTAATCTCACACAGACATGTGAGTCAAGAACCGTTTGATGACCAGCTACAGTACGTGGCAGGTAGTCATTTTGTAAGCTATTTTTTTATTTAGTCTTAGTCCTGTGTCAAACATGCTTGTTAGTTTTTATCATATTTAGACAACCTCCTCCTGTTTTTAGTCAAGTTTTAGTTGACTATAGGTCTGGGCATTTTAGTTTTATATTAGTCAAAGAAAACCATAACTATTTTAGAATAGTTTTAGTCAATGTAGAACTGAAAACTGATCTTGGTCTTTTTTAATCAATTAATCAGATTATATTGAACATTGAACATAATGTAACACCATGGCCTTACTAGTTGGCTTAATAGAGCTTAAAAAACAACAACATAACATTTCGTTAAGCTACCTTCATTTCTTTGTGGTGAGCCTTAATGTGTCTCTTCAGGTTTGTGGTATTCTTACCGGCTATTTTATGGCCACATTGCTTCCCTTCTGATAAAGCAATGCATTTGGGTTTTTTTTCTCACCCTCATTGTAACGAAAATGGGCCCAAATATTACTTTGTTTCTTTATCCCAAGCCCTGTTGTTGTCATTGCTAACTATAACTTTTCTGCAAAATAATCCTCCTGACCGTGCTCATTGTACGCTGCAGGTGTAGTCCTGATATGGCGTGCGCAGCACAGGAAACAGAACTGCTGCATAGAAAAAAAAACAACAGTATAATATTTTGTCTCCTTTTTCTTGTCAACGAAAATAAAGTTTTTATTTTTTAAAATACATTTTAGTCTTGTCTTTTTTCGTCAACAATACATGTTCATATAGTCACAGTTAGTGTTTAACGACGTCGGCGACGTCTCGTCATCGCCTCGTCATTGTCTCGTCATCATTTCGTTATTGTCAAGGAAAAACAGTCATTGACGAACATATTTAATCATAGTTTTTGTTAACAAAATTAACACTAGTGGCAGAAAACTAAAATGGACACTTTACTCCTACCTGTGTTTTTCTTCTATGACACTTAAAAACAAATTTCCTTCCCAGTTTGGCAGTAATTTACCTCCCTGGCAGAAACTGCTCGGACAATAGAGAGCAGCACAATGACTGCTGATTAGACGCTTAGTCTGATTATTCCTGCAACCTGGTGATTGTGAAACTGAATGGAATCGTGCCGCTTTGCACAATCATGGGTGAATATTTGGATTACAGGTTGCAGAGCCCAGTGTATTGTCCTGATCAAAGGTTTCACAATGAACAGAGTGCTGTCTCAGGTAGTGGATGGATAAAATGCAACATTGAAGCCAGTTTAGAAGCTGCAACATTATATATAAAAGAGGACAGTGTTTTTGTTTTCTGTGTACCTTTATCAGGACTGAAAGGTCATCAGAGGTGAACTTGGACAATGCATGGAAAATGAAACATTGTCATCTATAGGTCAATCTGTCAATTTCAACAAAATACCATGTGTCCAGTCAGTAAAAACATACTGTTTCAACTTTGTGCCATTTTGGAAGTGTAGTGGTCACATTCTTTCCACAATAATAGCTGACACTCAAGCATGAACAAATAAAGGCAAGTAGCTAAAAAAGGCAAAAGAATTTGTAATTTCAGCAAAATGTCAATTGATTATCACTAATTCCACAGGCACAGCAACATCATGTCATAACAGAAATACTGTCTTTTAAAAATTACAATCGCCTCTACTTTGCCGATTTTCATTGTTAAGCTGCCATCTGTGAAACTCAACACCTCCTGAAGATGTTTCCCTATAAAAGCCGACAGCGAAAGAGGGGAATTATACTCTTGGATTGGCTGGAAGGCTTCTATTGTGAAACATCTCTACCAAAGTGTCAAATTTAATTGATACTTGCTTATTAACAATAGAAAAAATGGTAGAAGTAGAAGAATTTATTAAGACAACAGGTAAACATGAAGGAATTGTTGTGTTTTCATTAACAGCAAACAAGAAAAAAACTCAGATTATACAAGTTTTGAAATCTGGTGGCATTACACACAAAAGGAGACATTTCCAAGATTTTCTGTTCTCATTTCACACTCAACACACTCGTGTGTTTGAGTTTCTTTTTCTGACAAAAAAATATTGTGAAACAACATGCAGGAAGTTTTGATTTTTATTGATCTCAAGCTCAATAATGGTCAGATGATCAAATAAAAACAATACAATACCAGAAATGAGTATGACATAGCTCTGTTATTGCACTGATGCAATTAGTTCTGTGGGAAATGTATATTATCCTGAATGTATCAAGACAACATGTCAACATGGAGGAAGTGTCATGTTTGAATTAACATAAACATGGTTGTGTATGGGAGACGGAGTAAGCTAGGTTGTGCATCTATCTATCTATCTATCTATCTATCTATCTATCTATCTATCTATCTATCTATCTATCCACACAATGCTATGCTATGCCATAAATTGGAATATAGAGAACCTTGCCAAGGGACTGACTGTAGGAAAATGAAAATGGAAAGCAAAGCATTCAGCTTGATGCTGAGTGCAGCCACAGAGCTGATTGTGTTTTTTTGGCATGACGGTCAGATAATCTCTGTGTCCCTTTTGGCCCCATCCCAACTCTCTCAAATACGTTGTCATTTCAGCTCTCTCTAACAAACAGCAGGCCGATGCCTGTGTGATGTGGGTTAAAGTTTGTGTGTGTGTGTGTGTGTGTGTATCCATGAGTGTGTACACTCCTGCACAGTGCCGAGACGCTGAAGAGCCTGTCGAGTTCCCAGGCGGTACTGTGAGCTTGATGAAGAAATGTGGGAGAAAGAGGAGGATGATAATAAATGGGTTTATCCTCCGGAGACAGCCATCCACTTAATTGCTCAGGAGCCTGTTTATGAAGAGAGACTTGGAAAGGACGAGGGAAATAGAATGTGTGTGTGTTAGGAAAATGTCCACTTAAATATACAGACCTAAACTATTCTACTAAATATCCTACAGTTTTAGGTCAGTGCAATCAGCCAATAGCACTAAAGCAATTTCACAAAGGCAGTTAAATACTATTTACTATTCTTAGTAATATGCTTGGTTACCATTATTTTGAAATATTTTCAGGTCACAAAGTTAGTTTTGGGAATATTATTATATTAGGCTATAGTGAGGACTTTTTGCCATGTTTTCAATTGCTGATAGGTTGCTGTCAAGAAAATCCAACACTTACTGCAAATGTTTCAAATTAAAAGTGAGGGCTTATGCCCTTTGAACCTCAGAAGGATTATAATGTAAAATAAGACAAGCTGAGTTTCATTGATGGTAGCTTAACTGCAATGAAAAAAATGGCAAAGTGAAAGCGACTGGACTTAGTGAATGAAAACTGACCAACACACTGGTAAGTATGACATGTCCATGTTAATGTATTAATGGCAGTGGGATGTCCGTTAGAATTAGGGGGTTAGAATAAAGGCATGTCTCTTAACCCTATGCAGTTAAAGTAAGAATTATATACAGTACATACTCTGTTGGACTTCACCTTTGCAATGTAGGCCATTTCTGTTGTCCAGTTTATCATTTACATAATGTAAATATATTGTCTGCCATATTGACACAGGGTAAATACAGGATGGCTGCATGAATGGGCTTCTTTAATGACAACCAAACAGAGGGTAACATAATAATCTGAAATCCACTTTGCTCAGTCATGGCTGCTACCAGTGGTTGTGTATTGCATTAACTCCCCTGTATGCTCACCACAAAGCAGACTCATTATGAGTGTACAGTCATGAGGTTAAGATGACTTGAGAGGACATTTCATGCTAATATTGCATGAAGGTTTTCCCATAAGTTATCAGTGATGGACATCATATTGGCATGCAAAATACAGACAGATCTGTGGAGATCTGAGGGTAATATGACATCCTCATTATTAGTGATTCATAAGATTCAGTAGAGAAAGATAAGATGAATTCATGTCTGCAACACTGAGGTGACATGAAAAACTTGCTGTAAGAAGGCGAAGGCGTGTTCATCAACAAACTCCCAGCTGATGCTGTGTCACAGCTTCCATTGAGAAAAGATGGTGATAAGGGCTTCTGTGTAACAGAGTTTGAAGGGGAAGCAACAATTTTCAGCAGCACTTGTTACCACAGCTGTGTGGTTGTCTGATCCAAGCTCTCGATATTTACTTGCTATTCTGCAATAAAGAAAGCCACAATAAAGAAATGAAGAGAATCATTGAAAATTCAGTCTTCATAACAGGAAGCAATTTCCCTTGATTTCACTCTTTCATGGGAAAAAAAACAACTCTGGCACACACTCAGTGTTAATAGAGTTGCAATCATGTCACAGTTTGGATGTGACTAGTTGGATTTGGTTGGGGGAGCCATTTTAATCACTTTGATGACAACATATATCTGTATCACAAGATAACTGGACATATTATTGTCTGTCTTTGAATTTAAATCCACCTACTTTCTTACCTATACTTCCATTTCAACTGGTAATTTCCTTGGTTATTCAGGTCAGGCAAACCTTAAAAAACACCTACACAAACTAGCTGTATTCAGCTGTGTGTTATATGTGCAGTTAGAGAAAAGAGTAGCAGATACAGAGCTTCTCCAGTAGAGGAAAACTAAGTCATAGTGAAAAACTGTTATATTGAGGCAGCTGTCAGTAGAGCAATTGGTACCTCTGGCTCCTCTACAATCAATTTCACCCTGTGTCATTGATGAATGTTGGTTAGGAAAAAGTCTTCGGTCTTTGATTCGAGGGACTGACACCCAAGCCTTTATTTTTGACATGTTTACATAACTGAAAATTTTGTGCCATTAAAAACCATGTGTGCTTCTCCTGGGAGTAGTAATCATGTAATCTATGTTTGGCCATGGGAATAAGAAAATACACCACCAAACAACGAAATGGACCCAAAAATGCATCAAATATTGTGTTTAAGCCTGGGTCTTTTTCTTTGATCTCCACTATTTCAAAGGTCTAGGCAAAGTATGAGCTTGGACTAAATAGAGAATCAAATTATTATTTTTTAGTAGTCAGAAATATTTTCATTGACGTTAAATGTTTGTAAAGGAAGAGGCTTTTTCCTTGTGTGAGTGTTGCTCCCGGCTCCGAGCTTGTCACCCAGTAATTTTCAGCCCTGCTTCCAATCAGCATCCATCATCTACCCATCTGTTGTTCTATATCTATTCATATTGTGGCCTGTATGCAGCAGATATTAATTTCATACTTCTGAATAGAACCACTCTGTGGTGCTAACATTAGTATTTCACGTGCTATCTAAAATGGCAGACCAGTGATGTATCACTAGCCAAATAGCCTTCAAAAACCAGATGGAGGCCGCTGATTCCACTAGCGCATCACAATAAACCTTTTAAAGTAAACAGATAATCGGTGCAATGGGAAAAAAAAAGTTGTAGTGTAGATGAGAGAGACTTTGAAAAGAGCTACATTGTCATTGCAGCAAGTATTTTGGTTTCGTTTCTGTCTGCGTGTATTTGTTAACCTAAGTGAACTTTTACCAGTGCACAGAGAAGAGGATCAGAGCGAGCTGGTCCAACCATGCATTCGAGGTAGTCGAGTGAGTGACGCCGTGGGGGAATGAGAGGAGCGGCAACGGAAAGCTAGTCGAACTTGTCGGGTTTCAGGTAAGGCCTCCTCCTTTCTTGTTGTTGGCAATCTAAGGCATTTGGCGTATATTGGGGCCTGTTAGTAGCTGGTATACCTTAAGGCTTAGTAGTAAATATTAAAATATTATATATGAGAATGTTCCAACAACCCCCCTCTCTCTCATAATGTAACCCTGACCCTTTGGCTAATTAGACTTCTTCCTAAAATGTGTGCTTGTACTGATCAGTTTGCCTGGTTAGAATGGTTGGTCAGTGGTTAGCATGCTTATTAAGGCACTTTCCTGACAACTGAAGTTGGCTCATTCCAGACTTTTAGGTGCTCCTTTTCTACAAGTCTAAAACACAGTGAGCTGTCATTAGATTGCACTGCAAACTGCTAGAATTAAGCCATAGTGAACTTGCTTGTACTCAAAAAGGAAACCAGCTAATCAGGATTTTCCAGATGTTTTAAAAAACACATCTAAATGAGTAGCTGCCTCAGGATTTCTTGTCTTGAAGTCTTGTTATCCCCTTTATTGACAAAGGTTTTACCAGACCTCTGTGAGATTGATGAGTCAGAGGTCTGGCAATGGGTGGTTCCACTGTAAATAACTGTAAAGGAAAGTCTATATTTTTGCAATTTTATCTTACATTTGCTGGGTCCTACACTTAATGTTGAGGGTACATTTGCTATGTGGGTTGCACAATTAGCATACCACAGTTAGCAACTTGAAACTCAGAAAATAAAAGCTTGTAGCTGATCTTAAGCTAAATAGATTATAGTTTGACATTTGGTAAGTCTGGCAGGTTTTTGTGAGAGCCATTGGCCTATCAGTGACTAGTTCCCCGCTGGAGGCTCTCTCTCTGCATGATGGATTGTGAGATTAACTGGGGTTCCTCACCTTGTTACATCAGCCACAACTTTACTATGTATTACTAAGGTCAGGAATCCTACTTTCCATAATCCTATTTCTTCCACAGACCATTAAAATGAGTTGTGTAATGTGGTACACATTAATGCATTTTTAGCCACACTAGCGGGGTGGCTCTAGGATTGGCAATGTCAGGATTGGTTGGTCAGTCAGTTGGTTGCTCAGTCAGTTCACCGCTTTGGTCCAGACTAAAATATCTCAACAAATATTGGATGGATTGCTGTGAAATGATGTACAGATATAAGACTATAGTGATCCCATGACATTTCCTCTAGCGCCACCATGAGGTTGATATTTTTGGTTTTGTGTAAAATGACTCAACAACTAGTGGATGGATTGCTGTCATATTTGGTACATACATTAAAGGTCCATAGTTGATGAATTTTAATAATTTTAGTGACCCCATGACTTTTCATCCAGAGCCTCCATCAGGTCAAAATTTCAGTTGTCCAATGCTTATGACCAGATCCCTGCAGAACTAAGGAAATTTCCATCAGCCTCAGCTGTGCTTTGTGTTTAGTGCTAATTAGCAAATGAGAGCATGCTAACACAGCACCGCTGTTCTTAAAGAGGTACTGCACACATAATGTGTTTTTTGAGCTGTAAACTAAATGATATGACTGTACTGTGGTGAAACACATCAATGCTGGTGTTAATATTGACATTTCTTACCAAATTTATAAAATGGCTTAACACACCATCTACTGTTTTAAATCAGCCCTGAACCTGCAAGACCAATGCTGACATAGAGTCGACCGGTTGGGACCTGTCTACGTCATGAAATGTATATAAATAAAGCCTCTAATCAGTGTCAGTCAGTCTCCCCCGTGTCCCCTGACCCACACACTACGTAGCCATGAAGCCACGCCTCCTACAGTTGTTCCATCACTCGTTGCATTTTTAAAATTTGCTAGTAGGGAGGGCTCTAGCAGAATTTGAGGGTATAGTTACACATTAAGTACAGCCTCACAGAGCTGCTAGCATGACTGTAGATTCTTCATATTGTTTTTCACCATACATGGCACACATCACAACAGGCAAGTATTTCACAAGAAATCAATATGGACAAGTAACTTTCACCAAAGTTGTCAGTAACTGTGTTGTAGATGAATATGGACATGGACATTGTTACATGTGAGATAGTGTTCTGAGTATCCTTTCAAGCAGTTAGCTCTGCTCTGTCTGTCCAGCAGAAGAGAAACCCCCCACTATTTACAAGATAAATGTAATTAACCTCTATCTGTGACATTCACAAGTCAAAGAGTTTAAAGTCAAAGAGATGCAAAGAAAAACATTTCTGAGGGTATTTTTCTAGCACTTTGATTTACTTTGATGACTCAACACGGCCTGGGTGGACTGATTTTGATGGATTTCAATGGATAAATGTAAGTGCTTATGCTGTTACTGATGATTGAGTCTCTTGCTGCTTTTTGCAGACATTGTCGCCTGCTGAGTTGCTTTTAGATGTGCACATATATACACACACACTCACACACACATGCACACACCTTGATATTCCGCAGCGCTCAGAATACAGCTTCCAATCTAATTTCTGCAGATGTAGTGACCCATGAAATGGTGCCAAGTCGCTCTCTTCTCCTCAGCGGTATGTAAAAGCTGCAGATTGCCTCATTCAGCCTCCAATATTAACCCTTTGGCCACCTCTTAATACCGTGCCACAATACCCCTGGCAGAGCTAAAAACAGGCCTTTTCCACAGCCACTAACTCGGGTATACGTACGCTGGTGTTTATGTGTGTGCTTTGAAGTCTGAGAGAAATTTTTGCTGCCAGGTGTGTGTGTGTGTGTGTGTGTGTGTTTCAGTGTTTGTGTGTGTGCACCTTTTCAAGGTTCTGTGTGCATGTGTGTGAGAATGTGTGTCTGTACGGCTCCTGGTTTAGTTCAAAGATAAATACTGTATTGAGAAAGAGATAATCCTCTCTAGGGGGTTCGATGTAACTCTCACTCCACCGACTAAGGGGAAAACTTTGTTAATGTTATCATCTCAAAAGAAAAAAAAGAAAACCCTGCAAATGTTCTTTAGTGAATCTGAAGGCTATCTCACCTGTCACTGTAGTAGGTACTATCTCCGAGATAAAGGGATTAGAGGATAGAGGAGAGATACTTGAAGAGATGCGGGCTGTATAAATACGGATTTGAGCAATCACCAGAGATTTTTTTCACAGCGGTGCCAAGCAGCGCTTTCCAAGGCCCAGTTATTATCAAGAAACGTCAGAAGCAATTCATCCTGCATACCAAACAATGATGCATTATAACATAATAAATAATATCATCAAAGGCATAGTCATAGGCAGGACATTTCCAGCTACAGGAAACCATTCGCCTACACTGCGCAGAACCATCAACTGACCGACGACCTGAATGTGTTGTACTGCAGGTTTGATAAGCCATCATTCACACCCCTCACCTGCTCGACTCAGACATCACACAACCAACTGCACCCACTGCCACCTCACCCTTCCCCACTGACCCCCCCCACTTGCACTCAGAATCTGTGAAAAGGATGTGTGTCAGCTCTTTCAGAGACAGGAGATCAGGAAGGCACCAGGCCTAGACGGCACATAACCCTCCTGCCTGAAAGCCTGTCCTGACCAGCTGGCCCCCATCTACATACAGATTGTCAACAGATCACTGGAGATGTGTGAAGTCCCCTCTTGCTTTAAACGGTCCACAATTATTTTGGTTCCCAAGAAACCCTCCCTCACAGGTTTCATTGACTACAGGCCCGTCGCCTTGACATCTGTGGTCATGAAATCCTTTGAGTGACTGGTGTTGGTCCACCTGAAGGACATCACAGGCCCCCTGCTGGACTCCCTGCACTTTGACTAGCGGGCAAACAGGTCAGTGAATGATGCAGTCAACATGGGACTGCACTACATTCTGCAACATCTCGACTCCCCAGGGACATTATATGCAAGGATCCTGTTTGTGGACTACAGCTCAGCATTCAACACCATCATCCCAGAAATCCTCCACTCCAAACTCACTGTGCCAGCCCCCACCTGTCAGTGGATCTTCCTGACAGTCAGCAGGTGAGGAAAATCACATCCAGCACCCGGACAATCAGCACTGGCATGATGTGTTCTCTCTCCACTACTCTTCTCCCTCTACACCAAAGATTGCCCCTCAGGAGACCCGTCTGTTAAACTCCTGAAGTTTGTAGACGACATGACGGTCATCGGTCTCATCTGGGACGGTGATGAGTCTGCATTCAGACGGGAAGTTGAATAGCTGGCCCTCTGATGTGCTTAGGGTTAGGTTATCTGGAGCTGAACGCACTCAAAACTAGTGGTCTACCGATATGGGTTTTTCAATGGCCCAAAACTGTCCCGAATCATATTTTTGTATGTTTGTTTTGTGTTTGTTGACAGGCTTGGTTACAAGCCTAATAGCCATGACGTCTCGTGAGCTCACTTCTTTCTAACTCCACATCCCCAGTTTTTTTTCCTTTTGAAGCTTGTGGTCATTTATCAGACTTACTCAGCTCCCTCTTTTTAGCAAAAGATGTCTATCTCTAAAAGGAATCTCTAATACCCAATATGCACGTCTTAGGGCTGAGGTATAGAGAACAGCCAATTATTCTATTCAGCCCCCCCTTCTAATTTTACTTTAGAAATCTTCACAAACATCCCCAAAAGCAATACATCAGGGTTCCCTCTGAATTTTTACATTTATTACAAAGACTTGAGAGTGTATGACTCATTAGATGTCTAGACACTGGCGTTAGTCTGGTGTCTTGTATCTCCCAAGCATAGTTGCATGCCAGGTAATGAGGAGAGTTTCCTCTTATATCGGTCCAATCTACCAGTCAGTCATTGCCATTACGTCAACTGGCGCATAGGGCAGCAACAAAGTCCTTCCACTTCTGTCTCAAACTCGGTGGGCCTACACATCCAGATGTAAAGTTTTCTTTTGTTGCCATTTCGGCAGCATTCATTTTTTTATGAAATAGGGTTGCTGGCCCTATATCCAACCATTGGCCATTGTTGGCTTTGTGGGGGTGGGGGTGGAGTTGATTTGTTGAGACTGTCCTCCCCAAAATACGTCCGTATAAGTCGTCGGTGCAAGCAGCTTATTACGACCCATATTTACGTTTATTGTTAGGCGGCAACCTCTAGTGGCCGTAGTAATTATGGGAATTATGGGAGCAAAGGCAGAAGTCAAGTGAGGTAGTAAAAAGAGCGACGAAGTCCGCGTGGGTCAAACACAGGACTTTCACCCAGAAAACCGCTGTTCGTGTCCCACGTGAAACCAAAAGTCAACGTTGACTTATTTTAACTTACGTACGTTAGTTAAGTTACGTCACATGTCACCTGACATAACTTAACTTACGTAACTAAGGCACTTGTTTTTACCCAAACCATGATCTTTTCCTAAACATTTTGCTGCCTAAACCTAACCCAACTGCGTTAACCACGTGTTTATTATTGTTACCATGGCGACGAAGGTCCGGTATGTCTATACATGTCGTTTTGGGAGTCACTGGTAAACGGACTATTATGTCATTTTGGGAGTCACTGACAAATGACCTATTCTGTCGTTTAGGTATGAGGACTTGTTGGGTATGTTAGTCCTCTCCCTTGACCTAAGGTCTTCCAGGTAATGGATTACAGACTCACACCACATGAAACCAAATAGGTTGTATGTTGTGTACAAGCTGCCCCGGCACATCAAGCCCAATCAACTCCTGTTACCGTGTACGTGGTATTTGCTACCGAGAATTAGTTTTGGTGAAAATTTACACTACTGGTAATGTAGGGCTACCTTTCAATGGGAGCCCCAAAATCAGTTTCCCAAAGTTTTATTTTGTCAGTATTATCAACAGCGCTACTAATGAGTAACCTGTGAATATTCTTACATACTGCCTGAAGTTTGTTGGTATCCCCCAAAGGGCTTTGACTTCTGAAAGCGAAAGTTTGATTTTTTGAGACAAAAGCAGTCTGTGTGTAGCAATATGCAACAAAGCACTCCTTGAAATGAATTGCGGAAGTAGACCCAGGCTTGCTCTGTTTAGTGGAAACCTTTGATGTCCGAGGAGATAAGAGCTTCAAAGGGGAACATGTCTTAAGTATTGTTGAGAGAGAGAAAAAATTATGCTGCAGAATAAGAACCAGCCAAACATAAACTCAATCAGTATGCCAAGCCTCAGAATGCATCTGCAAGGCTGTATGTATTTTGCATTCATGGGTTTTCGATCAGCTGAAGTGCTCTCATGGCCTCCAGCTTTAATTTTAATCATGTTTCAATTACTGCAAACTCCCTGCATATGAAGTTTGGTCCATAAAACAAGACTGAAATATTACTGGACAACCCAAGTCCAACCTTAATGTATACTGTAAAAAATGAATCATCAGCACCCTTACTCTAATGTGATTATCACTTTGGGGAAACATTTCTCAGCTAACCCTCCATGAGGAAGGTCATTGCTTCACAGTGATGCTGCAAAATAACCCAATAAAGTGATGGGATGATTGTAAAAATCATTAATTAAAAGCAACTAAAATTAATGTCAGGATGAATAAATGCTCGACGATTATCACCTTATAAAGTCAGTTAGTAATGTTGGAGTTTAAATGTGCCCCCTGGGACCTAATACATGCACAGGAGAGTGTAACGCAAGATACAGGAGATGGAGTAATAAGGCAGATGAACTGAATAGAAAGTGGTGGAGGCTGAGAGAAAAAGAAGAAAAAAAGGAAACAAATACAGCAAGAGAAAACATATGGAGGAAAGACGATGGCATGAAGAAGGAGTGGAGGGAACAGATGCTGATCAATGCATGAGCTCCTGCAGCTTCTGGAGTCTTGGCTTACTGCTTCCTGCCTCTAGTCGCAACACTGCTGGAGCAGCACTTTCCTTCAGAACACCAGTACAACAACAGCATCAGCATATGGCGGTCCAGACAAGAGGATGAGCAAGGAGAGAGTGCGTCCGGTATGGCCTTTAGTATGGGGTTGAACAGTATAGTAGTAATCTAAGTAAGAATTGTGACATTTTCAGTCTCTTATCACCAACAAGTATGATTTAGCTTGGCACAGAACAAATGAACATTATACATCTCTATCAGCAGCAGCAGCAGCACAAGTTTGTTAATAACGGCAACAAAGGCAGAGAGCAGCAACTTCAGAAATAGTGAAGATGAGAAATAAGGTTTTGCTGGCTGGACTGAAGTGTGAAACAGATAGGTTGTAATACCTTCATTCTGTGCCTTTGTAGGCATATTATTTTACCTCAGAAAGGTATTGGCAGGGACCAAACATAAGACCCAACATTGGACAATTTTCAGGGAAATTTGGTTACAAAATTTGGTTTACCTCTCTTGTCCTTTTAAATTATTTTAAGAAAAAAATTTTATTTTTATTATTTATGGTTCATAGTTCATGGTTAGTTCACCACGTCTAGCGTTATGGAACATTATTATACATGTGGGTCCCCATTTTGTTTGTGCTTATGCACGCGCACAAAAACACATCACACAAACACAACAAACATTCCTGCCAATATTTCACACTGATTTACACGTGGCCGTAATGCGCTAATGACCGCAACAATACGTCAACAAAAGGCAGGAAAGAACATGATTGTTAGCTAGAAAACACTGATGTAAACAATACATGTTTCAAATTTTTAGAAAAATTGGCTTTGGAAATGTTTTATTAGAAAGGAAACGCATTCAACACGTTTGTCAGACAAAACACAACGTGTTTTGATGAGTAAGAGTGAACGTAAACAAACAGTTTGTTTACAAGAAAACTGCACATGGTGTCTTTAAATGTACTTTTGCTTTGCTATTTGTCTGTCCATCTACCATTTGTAATTTGTTTAAAGCCATCAAAAATTAATCAAACCCCAGAATGCATTTAAAGATGTGATTTAAAGGTAGAAAATTGCGTGAATTCTACTAGAGTCAAAAGCTAAGAGGGTAAAACTGCTACTCTGCTAACCAAGGATATTACCTTTTAGCAGGACTGATTTACCAGGCTTTTTTTTTCTTGAGCTAGCTAAATCTTGATTGGGTTTAGCTACTGCCTTTTATGTGGGATAACAAACTGAATGTCATTTCATCAAACAGGCATGTGATTGGCAAAAGTCAAAAAAGCAGGAAAATGTACATTATATATTTATATTTAAACCTAGGGAAGCGCGAATGCAGAAAGACACAGCTAACATTACTGTCCTCACTGCCACCCTTACAAAATAGCTAATCAAGTATCCAATTAACTGATGTAAACCCAGGGTTATTGGGGAAATCACATTAATACGAACCATGTAAACTCTTTAATCAAGCTATTACCTAAATGTGGTTATTTACAGTAATCAGAGTAATCACAGTAATCATAAGGATTAACGTTACTTGAAAAGCAACCATTCATACAGCCAAGTGCTGCATGTGTCTAGACTATCACCAACTTTGACAGCTGGCTACGTTAACTAGCTTATTAACTTAGCAAGCAAACACTAGTAATTTTAGCTACTTAGCTTTCACTCACTCAGCCAAATATGAACACACACTCACTCACTCACTCACTAGCTTGAACGCCTTATGTGCTCCAGCGCAGGGTTTTTTGCCAGAACAGCTGTCAACACGGCGATAAGCATTATGCACATATCGCAGACCAAACGGAGTAAAGTAAAGAGCCTATTCTCATAGAATGGGGGTTACAGTACGTAACCAACAGTACGTTGCTGTCGCAGTGATTTGGCGTCTGGGCAGCGTGAGAGCGAGAGACTGAACGTGAAAGCGTGTGTCTCAGCATGAGAGTTGGCAACACTGATCCTGACATACCTGAATAATACGTTCCGAAACAGCGTCGGGGCGATCTTCTTGTCAAGACGACTCAACTCGACTCAACCCCCCACCTTTTAATTTTTTTTTTACGGATCTGCATGATTCACGTGGGTCACATTTTCAGGTCGGAAAATCCAGAATTCCGGATTAATCCGGAAAAATCACATCCCTGATCAAAAGTGATGTTATTCAATCACCAGGAACAGTTAGGGAAAAAATACGTAAGTAGCTTTAGCTAAGGCTAAGCACTGGTATCACATGAGCTAGCTTCAACTTAATATAGCTTTCTTTTAGCTGTCTAGTTGACTGTGTTTGACAGAGTGCAGTAGTGGGATGGCAGGTTTTGAGCCCACATAGTGCAGTAACTGCACAGCCAGAGTTACTTCAGTTTTCTCCGTTTTATACTGTAAACTTTGCATGTTGTTTTTGCAGAAATTATACATTTCTATGGTAGCCTATAGGCTAATACTTTTCTTTCTTGCTTTTCTCTATATAGTTAAATAGATGTCAAAAAGTTAGATTCTGGTCTTAACTCAGTTTTGATTACAATATACTGTATAGTTACTACAGTTAGAGATTCTTGCAAACATATTTAAGTATATTAAACATTTTATTGGTAATGAATACCAGTAAAATGTATCATTTGATGAATGTTATGTTATTTATTAATTACTTGACAAAACCTTCGATCTTTCAGACTCAAGAACTTAATTTTCTTATTCGGTTTCACTGAATGCCACTATGCTATGGCTTCAGTCCAACCAACACAGAAATACATATAAACATAGCATATCAAAATAAAAAGTGCACATTTTATTTGAGTCTAGGTCAAAACCAGCAGCCAAATTCACTTGAATAATCACTGAATACATCACTGTGAGGTCCTTTGTTGCACATGTCTCTTGATTGGAGAATTCAGCCTGGGGTTGAAAATCCTTTTTGCAGAAACCAGACTGCTTAATTGGTCACAGCATGAATTTTGGGGAGGAAATTTGGAAGCTGGAAATCTGTGAAAATCCATGCTAAGAACAGTAAGTAGGTGTTAATTAAGCATGGGCTGTGATGCTTTAATTAAATTGTTGTTCAGGAAAAAAAATCAGTTGACAGCAACCCTGTGATAGGCTGGCGACTAGTCCAGGATGTTTCTCAGCCTTCCGCCTCATGTATGCCGGGATGGCATCCAGCCCCCCTGTGACCCTGAAAATGATCTAGCAGGTAGAAAAAATAGACACATGAAAATATTAATGCCAGCAGTTGATATCCTTGTATCTCTAAAGCTTTATTTTCAGCTTAATCATTTCTACTCATTCTGGATTTTTTTTTTAGAAACCTGTAATTTTCACAACCCACATGCAATGTTGAGTTAAGTTAAAACATAAAAATCAAGTATTAGAGTTGGAGTGTAGTTTTCACATCTCTAATAGTGAAGAAAGTGTGTGGATTTCTTTGACGTGGCATTTCCAATTGAAAGGTCAGTCTGTAGACTACACATTTTTAGCTAATGCAACATAGTTATCTTGTCTCTTCTTCCATATATCAAATCTGCTCTTTCATTCGACCCATGAAAGGAATAGAAACACCACAATTAAAGCCATACCTCCACCCTTTAAGATAAAGGGTTGTTAAGGGCAAATTGTTTCGCTGTCCAGCAATCTTCCTCTTGTAACTTAAGAGGAGGAAATACAATTACAGTGTTAAGAGAATCAGATGCAGCTGCATATCTCAAGTACTTTATCCAGATTTGATCACTGGATCACTTTACATGTTCATTAGAGAGTAAGAATATAAACAAATACAAATACATTTTTTAGCTTTAGATAGGGACAACATAATTCTTGCATTTTTGCAGCAGTATTTGTCACCCCTCCCTCCCCCCATTGACCTGTCACTCATCTGACACAATTTGCAACAAACATCATCCCACTTCTTGGCTCATAATCTTTAGATTCAAACATTTTCTTCATTATCAAAAGTAAATCAGTGAGTGTCTTTACAGGGTAAACAGGAGCTACTAGTAAAAAAAAGAAAGCAGCATGACTTTCCATTCATTCATCCCTTCAGATTTGCCTAAATGCAAACAAATAGGCTAAAAACATAGAGTAGTAGATAGTTCAGTATTCCTATATTCGGCAAGGTTCATCCTTAATAACGTTTGTGTAAGATTCACAAGATTTGTTGTGCAGTGCATGATAAAGCTTGACTGATGTTCCACAGGTATTATTTTGAACTGATGATCCAATATTGAAGCCTGGTATATTGTGCGATGCGACAGTAGAGGGAAACTGCCAAGCTAAAGTTAGGGGCCATCTCAAAAGTGCAAAATGCAGACTGTCCTCCCAAAGAAAACGAGAGCATCTGTCATTTCGGCAAATCCACAAAAACATTTGTTTACGTCAATTTACGTCATTGTTATGCCCGCTGTCTGTTGTCCATCGGGAGGAGGAACTCGGGTGATGTTATTAGAAAGTGACAGTCTGACAAGGAAGTAGGTCCAGGTGGATGGATGTGTCAACAAAATATCACACTTTAACACGGGAGACAGCTGTTTGTTTCCTGTTAGGGTTGGGGTTATATTATATACATACACCTCCAGCTTTTAAAGAAACATCATGCAACATTATCAAATGTAGTTCTACTTTGTATGTTCCCACTAGAACATTCTATATTATTTCCACTATTTATTTCCACCCAGACCATAAGCAGTCACACAGCTTTTATTTAGACTTAATTACAGCTATTTTTATCAACTATTCAGAAAACTACAATGCAAGCAATTGTCAATTTCCTTTGTAAAATGAGGCATATGGTGTAGAATCATTGTACTTGAGCTAGAGAGGTGTGAGAAAACACACAAAACAGTTTCCTCCTCACTTCATTTGACTCGCTAAGCTTTATTGACACGCATGGATTGTGCCACAGGTCCGCTCCGGCAGGCTGAGTGACTGACTGCCAGTACAGAGATGAGGATTTGGCCTTGGCAAGCCGGGGCACGCTGCCTCCAAGTGTTTCCGAGGTTCATCAACCCCCCCTCCCCTTCTCAATTAAGAGTCCTTCCCTAGTTAGGGCCATCTGCACTGGAGATAATTAAAGAGAGACACACTCTAATGCAAGAGTGCCCTCTTGAATCGCTCCATTGATCTTATGTCCTGGATATTTCCACGGGAAAAAATTCTCCCTCCACATCAATACCCAACTGTATGCATAATGTGTAATAGCTTGATGTTGATTAGGAAGCTATTGGCATTTTTAATGGGCGCTGCTGGAGGGAATCGCTTGGACCAGCTTGGGCTCAGTCTCACAGAGTAATGATTTGCAGCTCTGAGAGGTTGTGTTTTTGGGTAAAAGTGTGTACTTCTACAGGTTGTGTGTATTGTATGTGTGTGCTTGACCGGCGCATTGGTCTCACAGGAGATAGGCTTTGCCTGTGTGAGGCTCCTGCAACTGCTGACTGACATGTATTGGCAGAACCAGACCTGACCTTAGAATGTCCACAGGATTTGGCCGCGACCGCTGCACAACCGTGTTCACTGCGCCTCGCCATTGATCCACAGTTGGACTGTGACGCTCACAATCAATGTCTTACTCTTAGCCACATCAAACTGCCATAAGGTTGTGTAGAAAGGGCAGTCAATACCTCACAAAGCTCCTCCAATGCCTAAACAAAGTTTGTTTATACCAGGGGACTTTTCTCCTTAATCACTAGCTCTTTACAGGGTGTGCTGCCATCATTAACTGAATTAACGGTGGGAGACAGAGGAGAAGGGCTGGTGCAGTGGGGTCAGAGGGAGGAAGAAGGAGAAGTAAGGACGTGGCAGAGTAAACATTACCGTCTGCCTGTGCGGATATGACCGGCTTCTTATGAGGCAACATTAGGGTTGATGGCGGGAGACACAGATGGTGGTGGACATTAGAGGGAGGAGGGATGGTGGAGAGATGCTCAGAGTGTGTGCGTTGGCATGTGCTAGTCTTGCACTGCTTTGTTTCTGCTGTGATGAGGTGAGGACAGGGCAGATGGGATATAGGTGATGGAAATGGGACGAATCTGAGCTGTGAAACACCAAGCGGCACAGGTGAGAGATGGGGACGAGGTGGAGGAGAAGGAGGGGGAAAAAAGAGCTGAGGTCAACACATTGGGAGTCTCCGTGGAGGCGGCGGGAGTTACAGGTGCATTATGGCCTGTGTCAGCAGCGAGGACTTGCCGTATGGTTGGGGCTTATTCTCCAGGGATGTTTTGCAAAGACACTGAGAGGCTGTGGAGATTATATTCGAGTCAGCATGACTCTATTTATGCAACTATTTCGATGTGTCAAGTGCAGAGGAAATCTCTTGTGGTGTTATTTTGTCTACTAATACACACCCAGTTTAGACCTGTGCTCATAACCATTGGGAGGGGTTACTTCTTCTGTGCGTATGTTCATGTCTCTGTGTATAGCAAGCACTGGCTGGCAGCTGGCGCAAAAGTTTTTTCTCTGTGAAGTTGCTGAAGGAGAAAAAAAGAATCACAACACGTTGAAAGCACCCACATGTGGCTGATACAAAAAATAGAAAGCGATGGGAGAAGTTTATTAATGACGCCCAGAGTCTGTGGGCTGAATAATATCCCTCTCTTAAGAACGGCTGACTTAATCTTTGACTTTCATTAACTGTGTGAAGGCTAATGATTTTCTCCCACCATTGACATTGTGATACTGTCTTTGGAAAAGAAAGAGACATCATTAAGTTCCATGGTAATGTTCCTTGTTCTTGGTGATGCACACACACACACACACACACACACACACACAAATCCAGCACCACTCCAATGGGGACCTTATTATAGATCATGAAGGCCCGCTCGACCTAGCATAAGCAGCCGTTCATTTTTCCTGGCGGGGCCCAGGTGACAGAGTAAAGGTGTGCAGAGGGGCGTCAGAGACCTTGGGCTGTGGAAACTAATTACCCTCAGTGGTAATTATGAGAGCAGAGCTCAGGTCTGACCTTGGAGAGGTGATTTAGTGGTACCTGGAGGTGGGGGGTACATTACATGTTGCCACAAATGAAAAGGGGAGTGGGAAACTGAGATAGTTGTTGGTAATGTGTACCAGAATGGGGAGTTGAACATGTTTTGGTGTGTGATTTGAATATGCAATGATGTGATGTTGTGATGCATGTTAGAATAGATTAGCATATTAGATTAACCAGAAAGTGCACTCAGTAGCAGAGTGCATGTAGATAAATTATGAAAATGATGCATATGGGACTTTTGCCACATTTTTACTGCAGCAGAGACTGTCCCAATTCATATTTTACCCTGATGTGATAGTTGTGGTGTTTTCAAATTAGTATGAAAGGCAAAATTCTGTATTCAGTCACATCTCTGCAGTTTCTGTCTATCCATAAGGACACAGTATGTGACACAAAACTAGTGCCTAAGGCATGTGGTCTACATTCAATTTGCACTTGAATGTTTAAAGTGACCAGTTTAACTTTGATGAAAATGTAATATTGCATCAATAATGTGACAAAACAAATGTAAGATTTAATAGCCATTTTATTCTCTATTGAAATGCCACTAATTTGGCTATGACAGACACATGCCAACACTTTGTTGAAGCAACAGTCCACTCGCAACCAAGGCAAAGCAAGTTCATTTGTATAACAGTTCATACACAGAGGCAATTTAAAGTGCTTTACATAATGCATTAAAAAAATAATTAAAAGGATGTAAACCTTCAAATATACCCAAACGAAGTATCTTAAAAGTAATTTAAGATTGGGGGGTTTCAACATCAGCTATGACTGCTGAGCAATTTTAATCTTCAGCTATTCTCATCTTAGTTAAGCATGCTAACATTTGCTAATTAGCACTACTAAGTACAGCTGGGGGGGGGGGGGGGGGTTAGGAGTTAGTAGTGAGTGACATTGCCGTTCAGCCACTGTCATTTTCAGATGACATGGAAGCTTCTGTAGTTAGCGGTTGCTAGGAGCAGTTAATGTTTTTCATGATGATACAAAAAATATACATATATATTTAAGTGTCATCAGTGAGTTGGCATATAACATAACAACCTGTATAGTATGTATAGTAATTGTCACCATTTCTGTGGCCATTTTTTGTCACAAAATTTGTTATGAATGTAGCTATGTAGCTAGCTAGCTATAGACAAAGGTGACTACCCATCCATCCCCAACATGCCTAATCTCTGACTGGTTGATTGTTCCTCCAGCTGGGGGCAATAGCTGTCAATGAACACAACACTAGACTTATATAAGTTGTTGAACAAATTAGAGATATAGGCGGTGATTTAATTGTTTGGAAACAGGCTGGGCCCTGTATTGGCCCGATACCCCTACCCAGGTTTTAAAAAATTGCAAATCACTGCTTTAAAGCTCTACATTTTACATGTACATTTGACTAACAACAGTGTCAACATGCTGCAAACATGTTAATCTATCAGTAATAATAATCCAATATTATAATATGTCATATCACTAAAACACTATAACTATAAAATAAGCAGGGGTCATTTTGCTGCATAATGAATAGTTTAGTATTAGATTTGCTGAATCTGAATTCTTGTTACAATAAATCATACCCATGTAGTACTTGGTCACAGTAAACATTCTTTGGTTTTGAATTTGGAACATTTTTGTTAACACTACTCACAAATCATACAGGAATTACTATTTGAACACAAAAGTAAATGGATAGAAATGTGATGTCAGTTCTTGTAACTTTAGCTAAGTGTAATGGACCTGAGTTCATACAAGTTAAGCCAATTTTATTATCATTTTATAATGTATTCTATGCATAAACATCTGATTTGATCTTTGTACATCCATTAAATTTCCTGGAGATAGTTTAGTGTGCATTCTCTGACTGAAGGAATAAACTCTCCAGTGTTCGACAAAGTACTCCAAACATCCTTTTGGTGAACAAACACTTAAGAATTGCTTAGCACTTGACCCAGGCCAGTTTAGCAATACTGATAACAATGGCTGACCCCAAACAGTGTTGCACCATATAGAGTCTAGTCATCACAGTCTATCTAGCATGTGATGACAAACCAGATGCACTGTAGAGCTTCACCATCTGCCCTGTGACTAGCCCTTTGATAAATATGCATACACAAGCATAAAAACCATGGAAACACCCGCACACCAATACCAATGCACACACACACACACACACACACGTACTGTAAGTACAGGTATTGTAATGAGGCATGACAAAAGATATGTTCAGACTGCTGCTCCTACAGAAGAAGTCATTACTCAAAACGTTCCTCTGGCTCTTATGAACTGTTACTCCCAAACACACATGCACACACACTCCTCTATCTCAATGTTTTCTCTCAAGCCTTTGTCTCTTATACCAGGCTGGTGCCAGATGGGGTAAGGATGAGGTGAATCACATTTGCCTATTTTATATTCCAGTCACATGGCTGTAGTCTACAGTTGGCATTCGGTGTGTCTCAACCTCCCAGCCTCTCGTCTCTGTTGAAAGGTACCCCGGCATCCCGACTTTAAAGTGCTGAATAATGACAGTGAGGATCAGCAACCTCTCAGCCTGTACAACTTTGTACAGCTCTCTGAGGATTTCACAGGTTTCTTTCATTTTTCGGTGCATAATGTAGCATGACTTTATATTAAACTTTTCTTCCAGAAAATTTCCTTAATTAGTTAGGTTACATTTTTATCATTTCCCACCCAGCTGAATGCATCAGTTGTACCATAAATAAAGATGGAGGAAGCTTTTCAGTTGCTTATTCTTTATGTGTCTGTTTCTTTCTCCTCTTGCTCTTTTGTTATCTATGGCTTCTCTGCCCGATTAAAACAATTGTCTGTTGCAAGCAGGGCTTCAAAAAGTTCCCATGAAAACAATGTGTGGGAAAAAATAGAGATGGAAGGAAACACTAAAAAGGGGTTGGTTGGTCTGTTGGTCCATTTAGTGTCAGGTTAAATTCTTCACTTAACCAGTGAAATACCTTCTAATATCTCAACATTTCCTACATGGATTGCAACAAAATTTGGTACAGACATTCATCATTCCCAGAGGATGAAAAAATTATTGCCGAATGTAAAATTTAATTGGAAGTGCATTTTAAAGTTGTGGTTTGAATGATGTCCAACAAGGCACAAATTGTATCATTACCTGTTAGCATAAATGGTTAGGTGAACGATGTTCTGTATTCTAATAATAAAAACAGCATACTATAAAGATTAGCATTTGGTACTGGGACACAACTTTAGTCTTTTTCTGCATATATTTAGTGTAGTGTAGTAGTGATCAGCATTGCCACACCCTGGATGATGAAACCCCATGGTGTGGGGGCAGATTGTTCACACACTGCAATCTTCCACTTATGCTTCCTGAACAATACCACCCTCTGCACTCCCACGCCGAGGTCAAGTACACACACACACACATTCACATATTGCTATAGACATAGAGGTCATGGTCATTCTCAGGTTCTCCTTTGACTGAGATTGGGGTTACACACAAACATCCACACTCACACACACACACATCTACACACACTGCAGCAGTCTCTTAGGTCACAGCAATTCATACATACACCTTTTCTGGGGTCAGGGTTACACACACACAAATGCACACACAAAGATTTTCCCTAGTGAGACTGCGGTTCTACCAATAAGGCCTCAGGTCTGCAGCAACAGCAAACTCCCCCATAGAGACCAAAGCCAATTTATTTCAGTCAGGCTGCTGGTGACAGAAACGGAAGCTTTAACAGAGGTCAAGCTGACCAACCTGCCCACTGGGAAATACCAGCTAGCCCATATACTGCATTTATATACTAGAGAAGTGAGGCGTTAACTCTTTTTTACCACAGCACAGGTAGTTTTACTGTACGTCGTTATAGAGGGAATTAGGCCAGTGTATAGCAGCCCACCCACACAGCTTTTTAAATGGTCAGTTCCTTCTGATAGTGTTTAAATGCTTAGCAAAAAGCAAGCAACATTTGATGAGTTATAGCTGTAACTTGAAATATTTATTGAAAGTAAAATACAGGGTTTTTTTTAAGTTGACAGTTTCTATTCAGTGACTGTTTTTCACTTTCAATTCTCAGTCACTGTTTTGGCATACGCCTACGGCAATGGCTTCCACAAGTTCACCTGGAACTCCCAAACCGCAAGTAAGGCTGTTTCTCTCTGCACATAGAACCTAATGTTAGCTAGCTGACACGTGTTAGCTAATGTTCCAGCAGACCTCTGCCAAACCAACATAACGTTAGTTAAAAGTTAACTTTAACCCAGACCAGTTCTGTGTGAAAAAACAAAGGCAGGGAGAAACAGTCTTACTTGCAGTGTCAATGCCAATATTTCCTTTTTCAGTTCACGTTTTGTTTTCAATGCCAAGTTTGATTTTCAATGCCAAAATCTAAAGTCGCTGTCCTGGTGCCATAGATATTTGCACGAGTAACTCAAATGGAATTAAGCAAACCCTCTTTGTCATAAATTGCATGTTTTTACTTGATGAATGCCTGTACATGAGTATGTACATTTGTGAAATTTGATCATTAGCATACATGCCCCACCCAACATATATTGTATATAAGGCAACCTGTTCCGCTTAATTTGGGCAAGTTTCATTCACAAAAGTGTCTCGTAGGAGTAAAAAGAATAACTTAACAGTGTAGAGGTTGAAGTCCTGCTGTTGGAAATCAGTGAATGAAAACATTACATACTCAGCAGCATCAGTAGGCTATTAGGGGATCCAAAAAAAGCTAAGAAATGAGAAAATCATCAGAGAGCTGTACCATAACAGAAATAAGAAATGAAAGAAATGTACTATTAAAGAACGCTAAATATTTCCTAAAACAGCTAACCAGGAAGGAAATATAATGCATTTGTTCGGGACTATTTTCATCTGCGGAATAATACACATTTGGTGCTCCAGTGTGTATTTACAGTAGCAGGACGGTGTATGTGGGATTGAGTCAAAATAAACACCAGTGTGTGTGTTCATTGCAATGACGTAACATGTCACCCAGTGCAACAGTGGGACTCGCTTTTTGTTAGTAGGATCAATTCATTGATGGTTTTGGGCTTTACATTGGATTTGTTGACACAAAGAAACATGTAGCATACTGCAGAATCACATACTGGGATAGAAAACATCATTATGCTGAGTGAAGTTTACTGACATCATGCTCCATGATATAAAATACCATCCTTTTTTCCAAAAAGCAGGAAAGTTGCTCTTCAAAAACTAGCTAGGGTAATCTCGTCCAATCAATCATTTTAATTTTTCCCACAGCACCACCATAGACTGAGTTGTAACAGATGCAGCTCGCTTGCACACAGCACATCTCACATAAACAGTCCTCTGCTGTAGCTTAGTCCAGCTTAACAACCCCATATAACTTTGTGCAGCACATGACAACACAAGGTTTCAGTGAGTTATTGTTGGGAAAATACACGCGAAGTATGCACATAAATAACACAATACTTTACTTCATAAGCAAACTGCATGTGAAAACATGAACTCGGAGGCTATAGGGATCGGGTGCAAATCCACAATGCATGCCAGTTAAAAGATGTTGATCAGCCAATAGTATAGAGAAAGCCATATGCAGCTGTTTACCATGTAAACAAAATGTTCGATTTGTTGTATGCATGGATGCTCATGACCCATTGGCTCAGTGGGCAAACATCTACCCACACACACACACACACACACAGAAGACATTTAAGTGAACTCAGACGTGTGCTAACAAATACTGTATGTGTTTAAAAGTATCCAAAGTAACAAGCACACACACAGTTATAAAGGAATATAGTGGTTGTGTTCAGTCCTAAGTGGTCCACAGGGAATTGCATTCAGAGAACTAGAGGAGAGAGACTAGAGAGACATAAAGAACAAGTGAGAAGGAAAGAGAGGCTCAGCCATGGCTAATCTTTTTTGCTACTGGAGCCCAGTGATGCAGAGGGGAAACCGTCCAGCCTGCCAGCACTCATTGGGATGATAAATCGAACTGGACATCACCGTTTGTTTACCAGAATCCCTCCACCACCACCACCAACTGGGGAAAAACACACACGGTGAAGGCGCACGAGAGACTGAGGAAGAAGGGGAACGTGGACATTAAAGACAGAGAGAAAACATAATAAATTAAGCATGTTCACCATTCGGCCTCAATAAGTGGCAGAGGAGGCTGCTGCTCGTGTGTACAGGGGAGATTAAGTACTCGGAAGCTGTTCTCTGGAGAGTGCAGCCTACTTAAAGGGCAATCTCACGGAATTTAAGAATGTGCCGTGGTGAAGGGAAGATCAACTAACGTGGAGATAAGGACTGCCTACACTGTAAAAAGCCTTTCACTGGTACAGTTCATAGTACCTACATTTAAAATGTAGATTTGCAATACATTATCCTTTTATTTGTGTTTATTTAAGTCACACCCAATTAAAAAGTGTCAAGATTTCAACAACTCACTTTTTCCTGAAATAAAATTGTATTTTATAAAACTCAATGATTCTCCTGAGAGTCCCATTTTTCAATGCCCCCTTCTCTGCTGTCCTCTCGACTCCACATTTCGGCAATAAAATTACTCCATAAATTCACTAGAATGCAGGAAAACAGTCTCTGAAATTAACAGTTTTCTGGGGGAAATATCTCCAAATACCCTCGTCAGGTTTGGTCTCCCAATTTAGGCTATGATCCGGATGTTGGCTTTTCATCTATAAATGCTTTAAAATTGTGAATTTGGCTACTGAACTTTTTAAACAAAATTCCTGGGGGTTGAGGAGTGATGACCCCGACCCATGCGGTGGGAAGGACCTACTCATTAAATACACCGACCTCACCAATACAGAATCTAATTCCGAACTAAACTGAAAAGTTGACAGCCCTGCATATCATGAATCTGACTGTAGTTAGCTGGCTAGTTAACTTTTCTCACACTTCGAAGGTTTCCCAAAGAGAGAGAGTTGAGGAGGCAATGGGAAGTAACTGTAAGAAGGGAAGGTTTTTCTGCCAGTGAGTCGTCCGTGCTTTGCAGTGAGCACTTCAAGCCGGAGGACTTTCACAGGACAGGCCAGACTGTCAGGATTAGAGATGGAGCTAAACCATCTGTCTTCAGGTTCCTGACTCATCTCCAAAGGGTAGGTGTATCACTAGGCTGTAAGGATTTGATAGCTTTGGTTTTGTTCTTTCCGAATGTTTAGGAATCAGTGATGTATTGTGTATTACATTGTGAGATACTTAAACCTATACAAGTATTTTTTTCTTCCACTTTAACCAGTGGCAACCAGAACAACACAAGCCTCAAGAAAGACTGAAGAGAGCCTGTCAGTGGACTTTTCTCCGCATTTCCAAGAGAGTGAACCTCTGCCTGATGTGAGTATTTGCATGTATGTATCTATGTCTATATCTATATCTATATCCAGCTGTGAGCATCATGGCCCTGGTCATATTCAAACCTCTCTCTCACTCACTTTCCCTCTATCTCTGGTGCCACCCTTTTCAGACACACTCACTATACACATGCGCACACATTGAAACATGCTGGTGTTGAATATGCATCCCTGACACACACACACACACACACACACACTCAAACCCACAGTGCTGGCAGTGGGATTGAGGGGTGATGAGATTAAGAATGCGGGCCAGTTGATAGTACATTGTACTAGCTATGCACCAAACAGCTGTGACTGTGAGTGATGTGATATGAACATTACTCACATTTTCATCCTTCTTTCTACTAGGATGCAGGCAATGCATAGGAGGTATGCATTGCCTGCATCTCCCACTGGTCTAAAGGCCAAACTCAGTGAAGCCTTGGCTAGGGTGGAAAGTCTGGATCCAGAAATGAGGAATGTGAAAGACCGAGAACAGAGGGCAAAGAACACATAAATGAAGAGCTGAAAGAGAGGCTCGATTTCTACTCAGGTAAAATGAAAATAAAACTTGTGTTTTTACACTTTCCCATCTTTGTTAGACTTCCTAGTCATTATTTCAAGGGCGCTTACTAATCAGTCTGTGCTAATTGAATTTCAGATCTTCCGATAGACCACCTGTCAAAAGTCAAAGGTATTCTCCATGTCATTTGAGTGCACTTTTTAAAAATACTGGTTCAAATACATTAAATAACGACTTCTGAGATGCCAAGCCTGGCCTCAATATGATGATGCTGGACATGTTGAAAAGAAGACAAGAGGAAGACACGGCTAAATATGGATGTGTGACTCTCATGTTGGATGCCATGGCTATCAAAAAACATGTTCAGTACAATCCTCATAGCCAGAAAATGTCTGGATTTGAGGATATGGGGGATGGAATGAATGAGATGGATGCTGCCACTGAGGCTCTTGTTTTTATGGTCGTTGGCTTATAAGGTCATTGGAAGGCTCCAATTGCCTACTTCCACTGTGCATGCGTTGGTGATCCACTTTAAATGGGTGAATAGTTTGTGCTCCAAAAAGTTTTCAGTTTGAACAGGAACTGGGTAGGCGTATCTTTATCCTCCACATACTGCAGGAAGGATGATGAATCATGTTTATAATCCCTTCAGAAGAGCCCCCATAACCATTTTTTGTTGTAACCATTCCAAACAAATCGAACATCTCTCATCACTTTTAAGACACTCCTGTCAGTGTCAGTTTTTTTTCCCTACTCAGAAAGCCACTCCCTGTGTCTTCATCCTCCATGGATTCCTGCTTATTGACAGTGCAGAACAGGAGGTCAGAGGGAGGTATCAACACACAGTTGTTCCACTCACCTCTCTCGCTCTCTCCTCCCTTCCTTTTCAATCCTTTTTTCCCTAATCCTCCTCCACTCAGCTGCTGTGGTTTGTTGAATGGCCACTCGGTTGGGTAACCTTGGAGTCCTCAGTCTTTATTGCCATGATTTGTGAAACCTCACTCCCTTTCACTCCCTTTGTCTCTACAGAATATCTGCTCTTAGCTGTGGAAAAAGCCCATACTAAACTCCTGAAAGATGATTTTGTCCTCCAGAGGAACTCCAATGATGTATCATCATGCACTTCCTGGAGTGTCATTCACTTGTTATTAGTGTTGTTTTTTTCTGTTTTAAAAAGTCTACAATATTCAACATCCTCAGACAAAAACTTTTTCTTATTGTGACTTGTACCTTATTTGCCATAACCTAGCCTACCTGTGTCAGGTCACTCTATGCTATTGCTTTCTCTGTGTGACTACAAGCTCTCAGCAGATTCATTTTCTGAAAAAGCAGCCTGTGAAGTGATCAAAAGCACAGTGGGTTGTAACTCCTACTCCTTGATGCTCTCACAGATACGTTAGCATCCATATACCACCTTGCCAACACACACATCAAGCAGTAGTAGCAACTCTACCCAGGCCTATCATCACCCATCTTCCTCACACCTGGACTGTCCCATCAAACCACAGCCTGAGGCCGGCCTGCATCCAGCATCAAAGTCGGACCTTTGAACCCCTCTAGGCTCTCTCTCCAGTGACCTCTCCTAACCCTGACCCCAGACGAGCACCTTGAACTGATTTCACTACCACTGTAAAGCACAGACTGGCTGACACTGAGGCATCCGCTGTCACTCCTCTCCCTCTCACTGGGGAAAAGGAACAGCATTGAGGAGAGTCCTCAGGAGGCTAAGTGCTTTCCTGTTCTCTGAATAGAGAGAGGCAGCTATCACTGTCAGTCTCTCTGGGGACAAGCAGGACTGTTCAAGAGAAAACTACCCCACAGGGCTGAGACATCTCCTGCGGGGCTTTCCACATGGTGAGGCTCACATTGGACTCACAGGAAGTATGACTGTGTGTGGCTGTGCATATGTGTAAGATGAGTCTTTTGAGAGGCAAATATCACCACTGATAAGATGGAATTAAAAATCACCCTGTACTCACCCTGACTGGGCAGTTTCTTAAAAGTATTGCTCATGCTCAAATGCTCATGCACTTAATATCCTTTTTTAATGTCAGATGCTTTAGAAGGCATCCATTGGTGCCACAGCAGATTAAGAAATCCTTGTGGAGAAAAGTGGCATACCTTGAGTTTTTGTTGGATATGTTCACAGCACCAAGCTTATCCTCACGTCCTCTGGAGATAGGTGGTGCTGGAAGGGTTACTTGTGAACTACTGCAGCTAGCGAGCTAACCTCTAACATGCTACGCAGCCAAGAACATTCTATCACTGGTCAGTCACAATAGCTTTCCGACCTTGCTAGCTAGTTACCTCTGCAGATAAAAGAGCAATGAGTTCACACAGTCTTTATTTTTAAAATACTTATATTGCAATACCTTTGTGATCCAGTACAACCACACAATGTCCAATATATTTACCTGTATTTGAAATTATTATTTTTTGTATTTCATACACCCGTAGATACAGACAGAAAGGAAGAAAGAAAGAAAAAAGGGGTGGGGGTGGGGTTGTGTGTGTGTGTCTACTCCTCCTCTAAGATGCGTACTGTGAGTATGTCTATATGTTTATTTGTTTTCCCAAGATCTGCCTCTGTCCATTTGTAAATTATTTTGTGAATTATTTTATTAATTAAGTGTAAGTAGATTTGTTATTTAATTCATGGCCTCATATCTCATCCACTTAAACCCACATCTTTTATACTCTTGTATATCTCTTCATTTCTAATTCTTTCCATTTCTGAGATTTCCTGTACCGTTACTTTCCATCTTTGAACTGATGGTCTTAAGGGTTGTGATTCTGAGTTAATTCAAGACATGTATTTGTACCATTGATTCCCGTCTACAATACATCTTTTGTGGAGCAGTTTATATTCCATCAGAGTAGGTTTAAATAAAAGTGGATTGTGCAACACATGAGCTACGACAGCTACCTCCATTTTTGACTGGAACGCCATCACTAACTTGACACTTTGCAACTGGTCAGTGACGCAACTTTGTGAGTCAAAGTTCACTAAAGTTGAACTCAATACAAATTATTCACACAGAGTTGCTTCAGCCCTGCAAGGGAATCCACTGATCACAGCAATTCCATTGAAATTAATTATTTTTGCCATTTTAAATGCTGGTGTGACCGGGCCTTAAAGACACAGTGGAATTACAAATACATTTTCCAAGTTCTAGTCCTTGTGCTATTGTTATCTCTTGGTAAATGTTAAATATTTAATTGTCAAAAAAATTCCCTCTCTTTTCCTGTAAAACGTCCAAATATGTTTGGTGGCTCATCCTGCACCTGGGTGCATGATTAAATTTATCTTATATCCAATTCATGCATGTGCTCAAGCAAAAAGGGTTACTTTTAGGTATTTTTTATCTGCAGATACTGTAAATACATAGATTACTATGGGTGCTTTGGGGCATGCATGTTTGTATGCACATATAAGTCTGTGTGGGGATATTATATTTATTTTCATAATTTTTTGCCCATCAGTGGGGATGGTGGGGCAAGTGGGAGGGTTTTAAAGATTGGGTTGAGGATAAGAGAAACATTCTGCAGCTGTGGCTACACCATGATATATACTTGACCGTTAGCTTGTGGGTCGTAGCTAGCAGAGCAATATCATGGGTCAGATGTGTGTGTCTGGACATCATTTGGCAAAAACTTAGTTTACATTTTCAAAAGAGTGTGACTGTGCTCTAATTTATTCATTTCTCCCTTTCTCCACATCTAACATAGCAGGAAATGGAGGTCCATATTGTTATGTATTTGCAAAGCCACACCCACTTTTGAGTGATGCAATCAAACGTGAACAACATGCTTAAATCCCTCTCCCTATTATACTGTGCCCAAATATTCCGTTTCACTTGAAAATACGCCACATTATGCACATACACAATGGTCATTTCACTGGAAGTCATATAGGAGATTCTAATGTACTGAGAACTTCTACCTCTACATAAGTAAATGTTTTTACAACTTTCATTTCAATATGTCCTGTGATGTTAGTGCAGTGTTGTAAATGAGTCCTCAGATTTGTGAAAGTCATGGATAGATGAAAAAAAGTCTATGTATTCTGCACCCACTGAGCTTCAATCATTAGCCTCCTCAGATGATAAGCAGCAGTTTATATGTATCAGAAGGGAGAGCGGCGGCAGTGTAGGCCATGCTGCAGTGGGTGTCTATAAACTCTGTGGGAAAAAGGATGCATCGCAGAGATAAATAAGAAAAAAGGGCACTTTGCCATTCTGTGGCGAAGATGAGCAGGAGATGACTCTGCCTGCCTTTGAACAAACTTGAAAAGAGTCAAATAATTCAGTTTATTTATACTGCCTTGATTTACACTGGCTTCTGGAGGGGTCACCTTTATCTGTTTGTATTTCACAGCAGGCAGTGGCTTGTTGTACATAGCACTGGTATTGTAATGCTTACTCTTTGAGTACCTGATGCCAGAAGATTACTGCACACATGAAACTGTCTACTTAGCCAGTATGCAGATGATTGCACATGTAGAAGCCAAATGTGTTGACCATTGTAACTGCATATAGATCAATGCTTGTATTATAGCATAGAAAAACTGTACACACACAGAATGGGAGGAATGGGGAGTTACTTACCCAACAGCTCATTTTGCCCTAGGGCCCTCCAGCAGTTTAATCAATGGCATTACATTATTGTCTATTTATGTGTGATTATTGGAGATCAGTGTCAAAGGGCAGCCCCAGAGAGAAGCCATTCTTCTTTAATGCTTTAATGGATGGGAAACAAAAAACTTGATGTTTGTTGTGTGAATTGGCAAAAACACCACTGCTGTGTCTTTTAGGTGGATTATTTCCTTATCAGAAATCAATCAGAAAACAGTTTTATAGGCCTGCCCTCCAAAGTTCACTGTACATCATACATGGATGCCAGACTATTGTAGTTTTGGTGTTGTTTTTTCTGGAAGTAACTAGAGAATGCTTACCTTGGGAGGCAGCTGGATTTGTAAGATCACAAGACTATGCGAGAATTCATCTTGCCAGGCTTCAAGTTATGCACTTGTGGTCGAACCACAGTGGTTCAGACCAATCAGCGTCCTATGAAGAACTACTGGGAGCTACGGGCGTGGTTCAGGTGTGACGACTGCGACTGTTTGTTTGAAAATGGCGGCTCCTAAAGAGGTTAGCTTAGATGCTGCTATAGCATCAGTTATATCGAAACTGTTTCTTCATTGAAAGAAGAGCTGGCTTCAGCTCTCCTACTACGTCATATGGTTCGTTGATCTGATTGGTTGAAGTTAGCCCGAGATAGACGTGATAGACAGATGGTTCATCCAATCACCTGCCAAGCATTTTTTGAAAGTGCCTGCCCTTTTCCAAACACTTTCCAAGGATCTTCTCAGATGGTTCTGTGTAACAAACCATCTGGCACGTCAGGTTAAGAGAATGCAGCTTCTTATCTTAACTTCTGGGGACAGTCTTGCCACACAGGTAACTGCTAATCACTAAAATTTGAAGGCGTGATGAATGCCTGATGAATCATAGTGCTATGATGTAAATAGAAAACAAATCCAAGCAGCACCTAAAATCACACAGTGTAGATGGGCCATAAGAGATGCTTAAACACTTTCTTGCACTCAACTGCAATAAATCTGAGATCCTAATTACTGGCCCTAACTCCCTCACCATCCCAGCCCAGGAGTTTTCCCTCAGCATTGTCTCCCTCCCTCCAAGTCCAAGCACACTTTTTTCCACCATCTCCACTGGCTCCCAATCAAATTATGAAATCCTCCTCATGACCTACAAGGTCTTTAATAACTTAGCTCCTCTACCACTCCACTCCTTTTCATTGCCTCAGGTCCAATTATGCAAAGCACATATTCCCAGGACGAAACACCAAACCTGGGGTGACAAGGCCTTTTCCGTTGCTGCTCCCTCTCTCTGGAATTCTCTACCACCCCTCACTGAAAAGGCCCCCACCCTTTCAAGAGTTCAAAGGATATCTCAAAAAGTACCTGTTCAGCCTTGTCATCCCTGCCTCTTTTTGTGTTGATATAAAGCTGATTCATTATTGGAATTCAGGAAGTGTTTTTTTTTTATATATTAAGGCCTTTCTTTCTGAGCAGCAGGTAAAGAACTTAAATTAAGCATGTTGTTACACATTCAGCATGCAGTACCAAACTACTATCAGGCCAGTGGTCTCATCCTCCTGACACCTAAATGCTAACTGGGAGTTGCATGTCATTGGGAGTCATGTAAAGTTGTTAAAGGTCGTTTCGTCTGGTTGGCTGGTTGCGGGCTGGCATTTGCTGGGCGGTCACGGTGGCGATGTAATCTGGTCTCTCAGTGTGTGGGAGCGAGTGATTTATGGCCTTCGTGTTTGTCTGTGGAATTACCGTTTGATTGCTTCATTCCTTCCAGAGCCCTTGAATCCATGCTAATGAGTAAAGTGCTTATCTATCAGAGCATTAGGGGGTAAATCCAATTGAGCTTGTTAAAAAAGCCAGGGGATGCACAGAAGTACAGTTTCAGCAAGTTTGCTTGAGTGCTTAAAAATCATGGTACATAATGTATCTTCATATATCTTGTTACATCTTTATTTAACAGTGCTGAAAATATATTGTGCATGTGCACATTTGTGTGGTTTTGACTAGTTCATAGATTTTGGTAATGCTATTTGAGCAAGCTGTTTTCATTACGCCACATACAGTATTTGTTAGATCAACAGAGAGGTTGAGAGAGGAAGCCAGCGGAGAGAGGAGGTGGGAGAGAAAGTGAAGGAGCAGCATGGAAGACATGGATCGTTAGTCCCTTAAAGAAGGGAAGCTGTCTCACTGTTTGTAAGAAGCATTACCCTTCAATTACATTTAATCTGGACAGCAGGACATCAGCCTCTCACTGCAGAGACAGGGTCAATATCAAGGCTAGTTGTCGAGATGAGTCTGTGACTGACTGAGAGTCTACTTCGATGCCAGACCCTTCTGTTCTGGTTTAAATCCCTTATATATATTTAATGAATGTATCCTAATGCTGTTTTCTATAGTGGACACATTTCAAACTTCTGTCAGTTCATTGCAACACCTTTAACCTTTAAACCTTCATGTGAATTTTTTTTTTTTTCCTTCCCAGATCAAAGCGCAACAGAGCCTCACCACAATGTTGTTGGCCAAGGCATTAATCTCCTTTAATAAGGGATAACTAGCTATAATCACTAGCGCTTGTTCGGGGCACATCTTCAGAAGTGCCATGCCAAGAATTACTGCACCAGCACCACCAACACCATGTGCCGACTGTCAGTGTTCCTTGGGCAAATTGCTTTTCCACTCTGGAA
The DNA here is from genome assembly GCA_008360985.2 of Macquaria ambigua. NCBI lineage: Eukaryota > Metazoa > Chordata > Actinopteri > Centrarchiformes > Percichthyidae > Macquaria > Macquaria ambigua. The sequence continues at coordinate 57,377 of VMKM01001049.1, read as the reverse complement.
GGTTTCCAGAAGTAACGCAGGGGAAAAAATGAAGTACAAGGGAATAGGAGTTGGATGGGAATTTCAGATAGGGGTATCAAGACTTTCTTTAAGAGCATTGCTGCTCCTGTTTCACTGACACCCTCTCTGTTCTGTGGACAGATCTGGGTGTTAAGGCCCATCTGTCAGTCAGCATTAGCAGCTGTTTGGCTGACAGGTAGTCTCACATAGCCAGACCTATCTCCACACTTCATTTTAGTACTGTGCCAGCGCTGGAGATAGGTCTGGCTGAACCCATTATCATTCTGGTATAGGGGAAAAAACGTTCTGGCTTGTTTGTATTTCTTTAAACCAATCACAATTGTCTTGGGCGGTGCTAAGCCCAGGATGCAGTGACAGTGCCCTTGCAAAATAGTGTAAATGGCAACACGCAGAAAGTGGAAGGGGAGGAAAATTTCGACTGAAACAGTTGGCCAATGGCAGGCTTATACTCACAGCCTCCTTCCTGTGAGTCAGACTAGCTGACAGGTACCACTGTAGGAGCGAGGCCCAGTGGCTGTATTCAACCTCACATCCTCAAGATCCTTGTCTGTGGGAGAGGACGTTGATTACCATTAACTGTTAGGCATTTAAGTGCTCTGGCCCTCAATAATTAGGGATATGGATGACTATAGTAAATTATTTAAGAGCTCACGGCATAGAGAACGAATCATTGAACTTGCTGCATATAATAATTATTGGTAATTTTTTAGAGATGTATCACACCTTCGTTTTCATACTCATGCTTCTTTATCATCAGCATATCTTGACAGGCAAACACCGTTCATGACTATCTTTCACCCAGACGTTTGCAAAGCGAAAATATAGTGTAAAGCAAATGCAGCTAGCTGAAACACTATTGCAAGACAGAACATTGATGTTGGAGAATTCTGCAAAATATTTAATGCCTCATAATTAGCTATTACAACATTTTATTTTTACAATATTAAAATCTAATAATATTGACTGGCAAATTAATATATTATTAATACAAAAGTAGGTTTATGCATTCTTTTTTAGTATTATTATTATTATAACAGTAATAATAATAAACTGTTGGAGGAAATTAGAGGTGAGATGGTTTTAGCAGCTGCTCTTTCCAAAATCAATGAACTTGGAAGCTCAACTTTTAAGGCAACATGGGTAAACTCTGTCTGCTGATGAAGATCTGAAGAAGACAGCTACTAAATGGGCCTTGAGGTGAGACTGACACTGATTTGGCAACTGTCAAAATATTGCTAAAAATCAGAAGCTATCTCATCAGAGAATAGGTAAAGAAGATTAGGAACTGACCAGACATTCAATGGCAACTTTCTGTGCTGACCGGTTTTCAATAGACAGTGCTAAGGACAAGGTTTTGAAAAGTATTGAAGTTTTGCAGTTGAAATCAAACAACACGAAACAACTAAACAAATACAAAAAGGGCCAACATTAATTGTTGATCTGTGATAAGAGACAAACTCTGAGGAGCTATCCATCTACCATGTCCACCTACCACCCTGACCTTCACCCTTATTTCTATCAACCCCCTTTACCCTGTTGCTCTGAACATTACTGACATTGTACTGACATTTTTTTGTCTTTTATGCTCTTTTCTTTTCATGTGAGGCTTTTCAAAAGAACAACAAGTATGCATGTTATTTATAAACATCCATTTCAGGTAACCTATGGCAACTGGTGTTACAAAGAGAAGTAAGGATGTAGAGCTTCCACCTAGGTCTTACAGTGAACAAAATAGCTTCATCGTATGACACAAGGACAACATTGGAGCCTTGGAATTCGGGTCTGGGTCCGTTGCGTGACAGCCAGAGAAAGATAAGGGAGAAAACGCTTAACCTGGTCTGTGTGGCTGTAGCATTTATTGGCGAGGCTAATCACTCTGATTAAACCTCAACATTCGATCGGCACGGAGGGGAAATTGACTAGATTTTCAGCCAAGCTATTACGAGTACACGTGTGCTCTGAGGCACACAGGAGGGAGGAGTGAACCTGCTATCTTGTTTTTCCCACTGAATTTTTAATTTCCTGATCAACTCTCTCTGGGGTGAGATTTTCAACGAAATTGGTAACCTCTTCTGCAGTTTAGGAGCCCAGCAAAGAGCTGGATCTCCATATGGCTGCATTAACTCAGATTCTGACACAGACAGCTGGGGCAGATGTTTCCATCCATGGCTGAGCAACTCAGATAAATCACATGCTGACACTACATTGGGCCTTTGTGTGTAAAAGGACTAACACAATCCAGAGTGTGTTCCAGGTGTTGAAGAAGAAGAAGTGGTGTCTTACAGATCATAATGCTGCACTGCACAGTCTAGATATTGCATCTCACTTCTACTGATTTATTTCATAAATCTGTTTTTATTGTTTGTCTATTAAAGCTTCCACTTAGGAAAAACACATCATAATCAGATCTCTTTACATTTTAATCTTAAAGCTGCACTGATCAATATTTTACATAAACAATGGATCAAACGACAGAGTGTGTAATGTGAAAGGTGTCATTTGTAGTGACGAACCCACAGAGAACCGAACAGTGTGCAACACTTTCAGGAGAGACTATCTGAAAATGTGCTCCGTTATCCTCATATTTAAAGATTATTACACATCTCCTCCCTCAGTATGACAGCCAGCTTTTCACTCCACCTTCGAGTGTGGCTGTTCAGAATGACTATACACACTTTTGATTTCCATCGTGGTCGGACAACACTTGGTACAAACCGCTTCTTTTCAAGTATTACCTGGACCTTAGCACACCCAACACCTCCTTGTTAGCAGTACAATAACTTAACACTGAACATAATCCATGTTTCAATTGGCAAAGCCATTTAGATTTATATTAATGTAATTTTTAGTAGTCAGGTTTGAACCAGTTTGCCATTATCAGCTGATAACATGTCATTGTTTTGCTAATACCAGGTTGCAAAAAGAAATTAATGTCATTTTAAAACTATTTTCATTTAATAGGAAATTTCTAAATACGTAGTACAGATTTTTCAAACTTTTTGTGTTTTGTTAACTATGACCCACAAAGTTAACTTACTTCATGGGTGTGCAGAACTGATTCAGAGTCTGATTGTAGTTCTTTTATATTCTATTTGTGTTCCTATTACTTCCGTCGCCGCCCAATGTCTCCACGGGGATCAGTAAAGCTTCATCTCTTTTACATATGCCATTTGGTGGATGCTTTTATCTAAGCCGCCTTTTATTTCCATGAGTGCGTACATTTTTAGCATCAACCCCACTGTAACCTGGCAGTCGAAGCCAGGCCGCATTAGCCTGTTGTTAAATTCTCTGTGGATTTACGTCCATGTTTTGATTTTCTATCTGACTGACTGAAACGTTTCCTTATTGCCTGGAAACCTCTTTAGATTCAGATGGTGTAGCAGGCAGACAGGAGGAGATTTCCAACAGGTGGAAGTGAGATGGAACGGTAAACAGAGAGCCCACCGAGACAGCCTGAGGCTAACCGACATTCCTCAACACTAAAGGCCCAGATCGGGAGTTTTTTTGAGCTTGGTAGGGAATGGAGACAGGGGATCAACTTTGAAATTATTCAACATTTTTACTGCTTCTCTTGCTGTTTTTACACCTTGCTACAAGAGATACTGTGATTTTTCTTTAGTATGCTGGGAATCTAAGGGAATATCATTCATAAGGACTAATGCAGTGCGACCCAACAATTTTGGTGAATACTCTCCCTCAAGATGTTCTGCTCTGGAGGTTTGCAAACAATGCTGAGAAGAATTTCATCAGCACTGTTCAGCATTAGTACTGTTAAGACGATTTATTTTACTGTACAGAAACCAGTGCAATTGCTTCTGACAGCTGATGCAAAACATGACTTATCATGTTTGAAATTTCGTTCTGCTTTAATACCTACTTTTAATCCCAGGTGACGCTGCATTGCAGAGTATTCTTGTCCAAGTGCTGTTTCCCCTCCCCTGAGCCTGAACTTTCAAATTCCATTTTAGCAAAAACATTTCCCAGACAATCCAAATCCTCTCATAATTCAGACTCGTGTAGACTCCCCGGTGAATCACCCCTAATGTAACCATTGCCCAGACAATGCGTTTGCCTATTTATCACCAGTAATGACAAACCAAAATGCAAAATGGTGATACAAAATGAACATTAAAAAATGAAACAGCGTGATTGATGTTGGATCGTCAGCAAGCTGGCACGCTGGGGAGCAGAATAAATGAACGTCAAAGATTCCCTTCTGGGCTGAAGCACAGAGGGAAGAAATCTAAAGCACTTTAATGTCTCTGTCTCCATTTTTCACTAACATATAGACGCGTACACACACAGTCTCCTCTGCCTTATCCCACACTCTCCTCTCTCCCTGTCCTGCTCTCTGTAAAGCTTCTGACTTTTATGTCTATGCTCGTCATTTGATTTGCAAGCCAAATTCATTCCTCTCCCTTACAATGTGCTGTAGGGTTCGCCACCCTCCTCTTCCTCCCCCAACCCCGCCTCCCCCGCCACGAGCTGCACATGGAAGCAGCTCCAGTAACGCTGTTGGCAGACATCTGGAAATGTTTTGGCCCTGCGCTGGAGGTCACTGTCTGGACCAATAGAGACCATACCTCAACCTTCGCAATGTGACAAGCCTTCATATATCTCCCCGACCTCGTGTACTGTATGGAAACACCCCCCTCCAACGAATCTCATCCCATTTACACACTACCACAACCCTTTGCCTCCCCCCTCGCTCCCCTCTTTCCTCTCTGCTCAGTTCCTACCTCCCTCATTGTCCAACCACCACCTTCTTCTTCCACCTCCACCTCTTGGTGTAAAACGCAGTATTTCTTTTGTCTCTGTCTTTTTCCGTCTGCACCCGGCTCTTGAAGCCACAGGAGGAGGCGCAGTCGACACAACAATGAGCTCCACTCAAACCAGATCATTTTAGTCCAGTCAGAGTCCAGGCCGAGATCAAAGGAAGTCAAGCTCATTCCAATCATACCTTCCTGAATGACACTTACATGAAGGTTGAGTGCAATTCTGTAACTCTGTGTTTTCAGACTAATATTAAATCAGGTGAATTAATACATTTTTATTGTGTATTTTGTACTGCAGTTTTATTGTAAAACCTCACTGTTAATCATTACTCAGAACCGCACTAAATTTAACATATATTTAAATACAGTAACTTCTATTTGTTTACACAGCACATAAATCACTTTTAGTAATCTATATTTAAGATATGGCTGACTATTTTTCTTATTGTCATGACAAAAACAAAACCAACAATGTATTATTCTAACTTTCTGACTTCCCTACCCAGTCTGTGGTACTTAGCCCCATGCCCATTGGTTCCTGCTGAAGAAAAATGGTTACAAATATTTAAAAAACCTATGTAATTTCCTTAAACAGCTGGGCACTGTAGTTTTCAGCAAATGTAACTCAAACAGAAGGAAATAGCGCATTTGTTGGGGGACTCTTTTCAGCCGTGGATTAACACACATGTGGTGCTGTAGTGAGAATTTATGGCAGCAGGACGATGTATGTGGGATTGACTCAAAATAAATTACAGTGTTCATTCGCTTAGCTGCTGAGAGTAAGTTGAGAAGGTCGATAGCACCCTCATAATGCGTTAAATATAAAGCTTCAGTCAGGAGACAGTTAGCTTAGCATAAAGACTGGATAAAAAGGGGAAACAGTTAGTGTGTTTCTGTCCAAAGGTTTTTAAAAAAAAGGAAATACAAATCTGGCCACCAGCACCTCTAAAGCTTACTAATTAACATGTTATATCTTGTTTGTTTAATATGTAGAAAAACAAAAGTGTAACAACAAGTTGTGTTTATGTGGGGGCTTGAATATTTCTTGGCCGGGCATAGTGACTTCTGGAATCAGGGGTGGGGAAGAAGGGGGGCAGAGGACACACATACACGCACACACTATGATCATAGGCACAACGCAGACAATCACAACAAATAGACTTTGGGTTTTAATCTGTGTTAAAAAAAATGTTGCTCTCATACACATGGCATTTGAGAGAATTCAAGAGTTACTTTTGTAAATAACATGCTCTTTAGAAAGACATTGACCAACGTCTAAACATTTCACTTGATTTTAAAGATAACTTCCATTCACAAAGCTTCAGGAATGATTCAACTCTTTAAAATAAAAAAGAACAATATATGAATATGACTTTTTTTGACTTAACAGAATAGATGGATATCATAATGTTGATCCATTGAAATGTTTGTTTTTTCATGCATATGATTTTATTTAGAAGCTCCTTGTATGGTAGACACTTGGTTTAACAAGACATTGTTTTAAGATCAGTATTGCTTGATGTATGCTGTGAGTGTTTACTTTGTCCTTGAAGTTTATGATGAATTTAAAATGAACATGGTTGCATCTCCAAGAACAATTCCAGTTGACTTTTCTCATGTAGGAAAAAGGAAAATGGATGGATTTATTAATATTATTACTACTCATGGCTCATCATGGCTCCCTCCATCACCTCCCACCTCATCCAGTTCTCCCCTTCTCTCCACTGAAAGCGTGGCAATGTCATATTTTAAGAGGCCATTTATGCTAAGCTATTTATCTGCACACCCTTGGAGGAGCGAGGCAGGGTGGCATCAGAGAATAGCGGGCAGAGGCAGACGTATTTATTTGGCTGTAACAGCATGTGGGAAGTGAGACTGTTGACGGCGCCACCGTTTGTCAGAAAACAGTGACCTTGTGCGAAAGAAAGTGTGCTCTTTGTGTCATGTATCAGATAAAGAAAGTGTGCTCTTTGTGTCATGTATCAGATATTTGCCTTCAGTACTGATATCAGCCTGAAAAGCTCATTTTCTAACGGATGGGTCTGTACATGTACTCGCATATGTGCAGGCAAGTTATTTTTCACTTTCTGTGCACAGGGAATGATAAAATATGTATGTTCCATGTCGAGGGAGACACAGAGTGAGCAATAGAGAGGATGTGAGAGACCTCCAAACTATTTCCCTCAGCTGTTGGTGTAACAGGCATATTTTTCAGGATGTAGCAGCATGTGGGCCCAGGCTCTGTTTGTCCAGGATGACACCCTTCACATCCATTCATCAACGTCCCGCCAGACCTCCACTGACCTTGGGTCTCTGCCTGTGTGTGTGAGGGAGAAAATGAGGGAAAGACAGGTTCGAAAGGAGTGATGGAATGTAGTCAGCTGTATGTTCTTTGGTGGCATTTTAATTTGTGTGCATAGTCGTGTGCATGTGTCTTCTCAGCAGGATGGCAGCCTCTGCTAGCTGCACACACAAAAAATAACATCCGGTGGCAAGATTCAGGCCAGAGAATGGGACCGATCACAGGTGATGAGAAAAAAACCACCTCTTAAGCGACGTGTCTTTATCTGCTCATTTAGTCAAGCAAAAGGTAGCGACGTGGGAATGTTCATCACCTTGAAAGAGGTGATTGAGAGCCAAACATAGCCAGACATTTGTTATTCTAACATCTTAATGATTTCACCCTGTTAAGCCGCACAAGACTGCTGTCCCTCCAGGTGTCCAGGTGACAGATGGCTGGCCTGGGTGGGGGTCCCTCCTTCTGCAAGTTATAGATGGACACCTTGTCTGAAGCACACACACACACACACACACACACACACACATACATACACAAGGAGAAAAAGGCAATTAGGGCCAGTACGGAGGGAGAAAAAAAAAAGCTTGATGATGATAGAGTTTTACGTTCCACGCCTTGTGTCCTGAACATTTTCCTGCACAAAGGGACAAGCTGTGGTTTTTCCAAGGGCAAACATGAGGAAGATAAATTAGACTGACTTGTGCGTATCACCAGAAATCAGTCAATTTAAGGGATTTGGGGCATTTGATTCTACATGTACATACTGTAGGTCATAGGAATACATGGTTTTAATTTATGGATATGTGTCAAACACTTACAACAGGAAATGATAAACCCATTATTCCATGAGAAAAACAGCTGCTTGTGAGCTTCCGGACAAAAAATGTATTTTATATACGATCATGTATGTCAGCTGGAAAAGACGTCAGCAGAGAGATCTGGACGTTCAGTGATACTGGAAACATAGCAAGCTGATATTTTGCTGTATCTCTGCTAAATCAACATGTAATGGGTCCAATACCAAATACCTGCAAAACAAATGAATCAGCTGTACTTGTTGTGTTTCGTGCTAGCAAATGTTAGCATGCTAACATGCTAAACTAAGATGGTGAACGTGGTAAACATAATACCCGCTACATGTTAACGTTGTCATTGTGAGCATGTTATCATGCTAGTATAAGCATTTAGCTAAAAGCAGTGCTGTACCTAAGTACAGCCTCAAAGCTGCTACAGTAGCATGGCTGAAGACTCTTATATTATTTAATTAGGCCAGCATACATTTCGTACACACAAGATGCAAATCTAGTGTAATAATGACATGACATTTTAAGATATCTCTTAATGGAGCACTGCATCAGTTCAGGCAGAGCACTGAAGTCGAGTTTGCATCAGCTGCTTTTATTCATGCTCCACCATCACTGGCAACCAGTGGAGACAAAAAGTTACTGGTTCCAGCCAAAAATACTTAATACATACATAATACGTAACCCTAACCATAAAACGGAAATGTGTGGTTTTAACACGGATTAAACAAACGGGTTAATTAGTGAGCTTTAGAGGTGCTTTTAGGCAGATTTCTTAACCCTCAGACAGAGCCAGGCTAACGGTTTCCCCGTTGCCCTGTTAAGCTAACTGACTAACTTATGCAGACATGAGAGTGGTATCAATCTGAACATCTAACTCTCGGCAAGAAAGCAAATAAACATATATCAAAATGTTGAACTATTCCTTTAAGAGTTCCCTCAAAGTGCAGAGCCTTTCCTGCTAAATCTAACTGTAATGTACAACCGTTCAACCCAGTCTCCTAGAAATGATGTCAGTATACTACAAATTTGTTTTGCCAAATGCATTTTGGAAGAAATTGAATTGCTGCCTGGATTATGTTCCATTTTTTTCTCATGAAGTCACTTTTGACTTCTTGCAACATTTAACTAAGACCACAATCTTTCCCTAACCGTAACCAAGAAACCATAAAGGGTTTTTAGTTTCTACAAGTGGATATATACTTTTGTGAGAGCAGATATTGTTGGGAAAACAAATTAAAAATGCGTTACTGAACGTTGGACATATCATTTCTATATGAACATTTTGCAGCTTTGCACATACTTTTAGCAAAATGCTTTCTTGTTATGTAGATCAGACTTTATGTTGCAAATTAATAGTACATAAATGTAAGTTCTATGAGATAGGGTTGAACCATTTGCTAAAAAGGTCAGGTTAATTTGACATAAGGAATTTAAGATCTGAATTAGCTATTTTTTAATATTCAAAAATAGAGATGCATTGGGGACTTGTTCTTGTACATGCTGAATTCTTGTCTCTTATTTTTCTTTGCTGGACAAATTTAAAATACACACAAACACAGACGATCACAATGACACAAAAAAAGTTTTAATATTTCCTTCTGCTAGCTTCAAATAACTTGGTAGCACTTTTAGAAGTCCTTACACAAACAAGCTAGCTTACAATGTGGCCTGCTGCTTCTAGTGCCCATCAGAAAATTGAAGTGGAACATGTCTGAAATGCCACAAAAAGAGGACAAGAAAAATAACAGACTAGCAAATAATTTAATATAATGCTTTGTCCAAGCAAATTAGACATCCTGATTACCAAATGGACTGAGTTATTTTGTTAATCAAAACTTCTCTTGAAGAGGCTATCTTGGATGTTTTCATCAGTGTGCTGTCCTATGAGAGTGTCTCTCCCATTCCTCCTGCCGCTCTCATCTCTCTTTGTGTTTCTGTGTTGACGCATTGCTGATGCAGATGCATTGCTATCTGAGCCTGAACCTGATGGACTATGAGTCCTGGCACACAAACAAATTAGATGACTTTCTTTCTTGTTAATCTTAATCTTGATCTTGGATTGTCTTTGAATCTTTGAAGTTTATAAGCAAAACCTTTAAAGTGGTAATCCACCAAAAAACAATCTTTTAGATATCAAATACCTAACCTGACACACCAGATGGTTTGTTACACAGAACCATATGAGAAGTCATCCTTGGAAAGTGTTTGGAAAAGGGCAGGAACTTTCAAAAAATATTTGGCAGGTGATTCTTCTTTCAATGAAGAAATACTCTCCAGTTCTGAAATAACTGATGCTATAGCAGCATCTACGCTAACCTCTTAAGGAGCTGCTATTGTTGTTTTTGAAACGAACAGTCACAGTTGTCACATCTAAACCATGCCCGTAGCTGCCAGTAGTTAGGACGCTGATTGGTCCGAACCACTGTAGTTCGGCCACAAGCGCATAACTTGAAGACTGGCAAGATGGATTCTAATGTGATCTTGTGAGTTCGCGAATCCAGCCTGTGTTGACTTTAAAGAATATAGAAAGTTAGCTGTGTTTTCATGGCGGAAATCAATCAATCATTTCATTTTTTTGGGGATCAAGTTCAACATAAACTTCACTTTGCAGGGAAAAGTTGCATATAAGTCAAGAGGAGTGAAATGAAATGCTTTGATGAAGTTTTTAGCCTCCTGGGGACGTAAATCACACTGGTGCTGACCTGTATATTAGCTCTTTATGTCGTGTTTACGACCGTAGACAAATCAGTTAGCCCGCAGGATATTTACACCAGGTCCCTGACAGCCTCTCTCAGCTTCAGTGGTGCTTAAGCTCACTGCAGGACTGCGTGATTTTTTTAACTCTCCTCGCCCCACCCCGACTTACCCTCGGCACACACACATACACACTTTCCCTGGGTCCAGTTATTTATGGTATGAGTGTACAGCCACCTTCCGTCCAATTAAAGCTGAGTGCTGGCTTTGTGCAGCCCCCTGTTCATCATTTCCCTCACAGGGGCTGTTGGGGCGGGGGTGCGCTGTACTCTCGCTTTCCATCTGACCTGCTCTCTGGGGTCAGGAGAGTCTGGGTTTAAGGGAAATGCCACTGGATTTCATCCTTCAAATATATTATCCCCATGCTGCTCGACAGTTCAATTTGTAGAGTCTGAAGTTAAAGGGAAAATCAACCCATGCATTATTCGACTGTGCATGTCAACCAGTTATTGACTGTGAGCTTCAACAGTTCTTTTCCAGAGCAAAGAGAGTCCACAGAGGCATGGCCATAAAAATAACTACTACTCCTAGTACTATACAATAATAATAATAATAATAATAATAATAATAGTAATAATAATAGCAATATACACTTTATATACTTAATATATACTTACGATTTGACATTTATGTCTGCTTTATCAGCCAAACTCAAGAACTGAGTACTGTTGACAAAACAATCTCACATCAAGGTCCATTTAGTTGCTCTTCTGGAGCTTTTGATGATATCACATGATCTTCATTAGCAAATTGTGAGATTGTTAAGGTGAGCCTGTGTCGACTGTTGTTTCCAAGAATGAAGTTTTGGGCCAATCATGGATGAGAACTCCTGTGTCAAAACCCACAATGCATTAGTTCATCTTTCAATACCTGATGACTGGAGACGTAAATCTTTAAAAACAGGTCACAAGTATATTGTTTAATTTTTTAAAAGGCTCAGTCCTTTCCTAAAACAACAGGGCAGTGTAGTTTTTAGCAAACATTACTCAAACAGGTGTTCATTTGATGCTCCAGTGAGTATTTCTGGCAGCATGACAGTGTATGTGGGATTGAGTCTACAGTATGTGTGATCATGGTAATGAAGGATCATGTCACCCTCTCTCTCTTGCTTCAACCGGGAATTTACATAAACCACAGATAACAGACAGCTGGAATAAATGACCCATAAAAAGACCTCCTGCTTTATTCCCATTGGTTTTGTTTTTATATGGACAATGATATTGGCAGATGCCTGTACACCTTTGTGAATCCACTTTATAAACAAAACAAACTACCTCAATTAAAGTCAGTAAGAAGTGAAATGCATCATTAAATATGCATTTTATGCAAATTATCAATAAATATAGGCTTTTATATACATTGATGTTAGAGTTTCATGCTTCAGAGACAAGAGCTGCTCTGACAAAAACAGACCCATGTAAAGATAGCAGACAAGCCGCATCTCACTCTACACCTGGTGGACATTGGCACACTGGCTGGAATGGCAGCGAACAGTCTGAAGAAGCCACAATTCTCTCACACAATGCAGCCGCATCCATTGGACATTATGGGTACACATTAATAATCAAGGTTAGAATCAAGGTTTGCCCATCCATGGAAAACCTGTCGGCCAACATTACCACAGACCCCAATTGGCATCACAGCAAAAATCTCTTTGGGGCATCACATTACTATAAAGCTATTTAAGCAAAACCCAACATATTTGTGGACACAAGGAGTAGTTGAAGTCTCAAAAAGCGTCACATCTTTTCTAGCTCTGTGAGCTCATTCCGTGATAGCATTGATCACCTGGATGTGTGCCTCAGCACTTTGTTTACATACACTGTGATCCATCATATGGTTTGAAGTTGCATCACTAAGGCTGTATTAAGACCAAAGGCATTGCGGCAGTATAGGAGTGTCACTACATGGCCATGGTGATTGTAGCACACGTAGAAATACTAACCAGAATCCCAACTTCTTTGTACTCCCTCGAGGTAGGGTGGAAACAGCTGATGTCATCACGGTGATCGAATGCTACAGTGCTACATGGTAAACAAGGTTCTTCTTCACCTGGGCATCTTCCGGTCTGATCGCTGGCTTACGTGATTGGCCACCGCAGCGTGACGTTGGGTTGCATTTCTCCAAAAGTTGAACTTTTTGCCACTTTTGCCACTTTTTTCAGCATCCACTGCAGTCCCCACCACCGCAGCTTAAATGCACTACACACATTCAGATGAATGGGAGGACTGATGTTTTCACCGGAGCGCCTGATTTTGTCTGAATACAGCCTAAAGGAGATACTTTTACTAAAATAGCAAAATCTTCTTTTTGGTGTGGGTGTAGACAAATACACCTCTCCATTTTGAGTATTTATCATTCAGTCATTTATTTATTTCAGTTTGTTACCTAGCTGACAGACCATCTAATTTTGAAAAGCAACTGATGCAAGCAATATTAGTTTTTCATAAAATGTCTCATATTCATACAGATTTTGTTAGTCTAGATATAACATTACATTGCATTACTCCTTTATCAAAATAATTTGTTGCTTATTTTTGTTATGTCGAATTTTATATATGCTCCATTTTGCTACCTTCTGGTGACAATGTGACAACTACCTGTGACAATAAAATCAGCATGCTGTCTGGTTTATGCGTTAGCGACTGGAAGTCTTATGTACAGGAAAACTGCCTGAACTGACACAATCTATTACCTAACATAGAGCTCTGTAACAAAAAACAAAACAAAACTACTAGCATGATTGGGGTGATAATGATGATGCATACTGGTGCCTGTCAGAATCTAGAAGGTCAGATACTGGTGGGGGAAAACTTGACTCTCCAGTTCAACTTTTTAATGACAATTAATGGACACAGATGGCTCGTCCAATAGGCTTCCTGGCAGCGGTGAGGTGAGAGGTCGTTTCCCTTCATGGAGTGAGGGGGATAGTCAGAGCTAATGCTGAGTTCCCTTACCGCCTGGACATATATCACAGTGACATGCTAAACCAGTGCTGTAGAGCCCCTGGAGGGCATGACCCACACTGGGAGAATGCATCAGAGCACTGAGCATGTCAGCACCATAACCTGGACTCTGGAGGCTTGAGATGGATCAGTTTCCTCTCCTTTGACTCGTGCTACTTTTAGCCCTCTTTTCCTCTTTTAACCTTTTTCCAAGCCTTCTTTTCAGATTTTTATTTCTCATGTCTTCTCTATTTTAGTCTTCATTTTCTTTTTTGCTTTTTTTGTATGCCACAGAGACCAGAGGGAAGTTTAAAATAGATGGATCCCAGTCTTTCCTGTGGAGCCAAATTCCCTGCTTGTGTTCTGTCAAATACGGCTGGACAATTTTGTCAGGCAACAGAATAAATATCCAGATTATTAGCATTCCCCGTGTTGCTGATACCCACACACATAAACAGGGCTTTTCTGTTAAACCCTCAAACTGCAACACGCATGTACACAGACCATAAAGAAAATACACAGCTTTCGATGGGCCCACTGTTTGTCAAACAATCCCCCAGTAATCTCCCCAAGTCCCTGAGAAGGCACCAAACATTTCTGTTCCTCCATGGGGGAGTTAAAACTTTTAGCCCCTGCTAACCTCTTGTGGCCTCGGGTGTCAGAGTCAGATAAGCCACAAGCCATCACAGCTCTCCTGTGCAGCAGTAATGGATGGCCTCTGCTTTGCTGCTGTTGTTCTGCAGGTAACATTTTAACATGGAGTGTCTGATTTATCCATTTATTCATTTAATGTTTTATTATTATTATTGAGTTTATTTTCATTTCAATTTTCACTATATTTGCAGAACAATCTCACCACAAGGTCCATTAAGTAGCCGTTCTGGAGATTTCAGTCTTATAACACAACAGTCAGTTTGCCTAATGGCGGTGGAATTGTAGATTCCATTCAAATTTGTCAACTACTGTCAAGAATGAACTTTTAATTTTAATTTTCACTCTACTATATTTGCTATATTTATTATGTTTATAATCAGAAAGTCATTATATACTCCAAAAGATTTGTTTAACAGTATTTGCACATTTATGATTACGAAAAACTATAGACAATACATATATAAATCATGGTGGGAGAATATAATGTGTGACATCAGGTCATATAAGGGCCTTATATATGAGTGGTTATGCAAATGTGTTGTTGTGCGTTACCATAAATTCTCAAATAGTAGACTTCATTTAGGAGAAAGGAGAACTATGACTTTATTGAAAACAGGCTTATAAAAAGAGACCGGCCTCTATCCCTAATTCCCTAAAAACTTATTTTTGTATATTTTCCCAAGACGTATCCCAGTTTTCTGAACACTTCCTCAATGTTTACCTGTTGTCCTAATAAAAATAATACAAGAGGATAATGTAAATCTCCACAGCACAAATTCTATTACAGCAACAAAGTCACTTTATAGTCACTACTCTGTTGCTATGAGTTTCTGAACTCTAAGTTTCTGAATACTGTTCTCACTCACTTATTAATTGCAATCCTTTCTACTTTGTCATTTTGTTATCGTTGTTAAGCTAGTGTCAATAAAACTTGCAGGCTTTTAATTTGGTGTGACCATCCTAATAATGCTGAAAGTTATGTTGCGGAAGAGAAGTGCAATGTGTTTAATTTGTGTTGACACTTCCTAAGTATGTTGTTGTGTCATTGACAGTAGCTTTACAGCAATCAATAAGACAACAAAGTAGAAGCAATAGAGAAAGAGAAAAGTAAGGCTGTTAAAAACAGAAACGTAGAGCTGCAGGGTGGTGAGTATGACATGATTTTGTTGTTGCACTGATGGAATTAGTGTTGTGGAAATGTACTCTATAATGGATTTACCATGTGAGCCATTACACCTCGTCCTAACATACAGCGATGCAAACAAGCGAACATCAGATTGTTTCAGTTTTTCCCAATGAAGATGTCCTAACCTGCTCCGTGCATCAGCGAACAGGCTAAGCGATGTGTCGCTTGTTTGACTAAACGCTCGCCCTGGCTCTATTTTGCACTTGCTCCACCTCCAACCTATTTTCATTGGTCAAAATCGATGCTGACATCCTTGACATTTCCATTTCCGTTTTCCCTCCTGTCAGCAGTCAATATGGATGAAGAAATGAAGATGAGTAAATTATTAAAACTTAAGAAAATTATGTTAGTTATGAAAAAATAACTTACATTTACAGAGGGAGAAATCACAATGGCGGCAAAAAAAAATCTCATCCTCCCTCGTGCTGCGACATCACTCGTAGTATATATGGACAGTTTTTCGTGCTCAATTCGCCAGAGTTCACTCGCTCGCTGTATATTAGGAAGAGGTGTTATGGTACAGGTAATTCCTCCTACTCTCAGTGGTTTTTATCAATCTTAATTAGCCTTCATTTGTTCAGAAATGTAAAGACTCTGAATGAGTGGCAGACAAGAATTCTAAAGCACAACACAGAAGCAGGCAATGTAGCAAGAAAGTTCAGTTTACTCAGATCAGGCAGGCAATGGTCAAAACAGGGAGATCAGGCAAATCCAACAAGCGGCAGGCAGGGTCAATCAGTCCGGGAATCAGGTCAAACAAGTCAGGCAAAACAGGAATCAAGAATGCTAGACAGGACGGCAGGATCTGAAATAACAGAGAGTTAGTGATATGATATGAAAACAGAAAAATGGATAATAAAAAAAAAAGAGCTGGCAGGGGTGGGGACAATACCAGACTCTTGAGACTCCGCTCAGGATTTTCGGTACATATGGTATGTATATGTACTTTTTGAATGGGTTTCAGTTGTTTCACTATCTGCCTGTCTAGACAAGTGCAGAATCAGTGTGGAACCTAGTGTGTACGTACGTGTGTGTGTGAGGTCAGGACAGGATATGTGACACCTCTCTGGGACACACACATTATCCATCAATCATATTTGGGAAATGAAATGTCTCTCTTTGCCTCTGTTGTTTAATTTGACACAGTAAGCAGACACACACACACACACACACGTTTGACCTCAGTTTCATCATGCTACAATGCTATCTCCTCTCTCACCCTGCCTTCATTCTGTCAGCAGCCAGTACACTACAATTATTCCCTCCATTTTCTCTCTCCTTCTCCCTCACGTATTATACTGACTGACAACATTCTCTCCACCCTTGCTCTCTCTTCAGTCTCTCTTTTTACTCCCCTTTCTCCCTCCTTTCCACCCCTCTCTCTTTCTCTTGTCTCTTCTTAGTCACCAGAGCCCCTTCCTTTATTAATTCCTCTTTTCACCTCTCTTCCTCTCATCTTCTCTCTATTCATTCTCACCTCTCCTTACCTCCTTTCCTCTTTTCACTTTTCCTCTCCTCCCCTCTCCTGCTCCTTTCTCCTCCTTTCCTCTCTTTTCTCCTTTTCTCTTCTCTTCTTCATTCCCCCTTTTTTCCTCTCCTCTCCTCTCTTTTTCTCTCTGTTTCTCCTCTCCTTTCCTCTCATCTCCTGTTCAGTGAAATTAGCTGTCAAAGCCACAGATGATTGACAAGTCAAGGTGGACCGGACTCTTCCCACTCTGTAGCTGTCACTCAGACAGTGCGTTTGTGTGTCTGTTTGTATGTGTGTCAGCAGGGCAGTGGGTAATAGTACTGACACAGCAGTCTAAGTATGAGAGGAGAATATCGCCTCAGCAACAGCTGATGATTAGATTGCCTAGACTCGATCAAAAAGCGGATGTTGTCCTCAGCAGTTGAGGAAATGATTCTGCCTCTTGAGTATCTCCAAAAGAAAGTCTTTGTAACGAGAATATAAAAGAGAGCTGATAATTAATTGAGGAAGTAGAGATAGAGGGTGGTGGTAAGGAGGGGGGGGATTACAACCAAATGTCATTGACAATTAATTTTCCATTGCACAAAGGCAGAAAATGAAGAGAGGCATAATCTGTTCAAGTCAATCAGATCCTAAATCCCTGTGACAAGCACCATCTATGATGAAGTGGCTTCTTCGACGCCGAGGTACCTTAATTAATCTATTTTACCTTGTCATCAGATTTGCTTCCTGCAAGTCGTTAGGAGGGTACCTTTAATGGAATAACGAGTCACCGTTTAGGAGATCCAGGCCTTCCATCACCATAAACGTCAGTCACTTCAGAGGGAAACCAAGGAGAGAAGTCGCCTCGGTCCAATCTGTCTGCTGGAGTTGGAGAAACATACAGTAACTCATCTTTCACTTAACGCCACATCACTTTGTCACGGTGCTTCATCTTGACTTTTATAAAAGATGTATCTTTAGCCTCTTGGGAGTGTCATTTTCCTAAAAACTATTACTCACCGGTAAGTTATGTGGTACTTGTTGCAAGGTGTTTGCCCCAGATAAGTCATCTCACACACACATCGCTCCCCCAGAAAACTCCCAGCCACTGCTGATAAATTGTCCATTGTGATTGTGTGTCATTACTCATATATATGACATGCAAACAGGGGCTCACAAGCTGGGATACATTTAAAAAGCAGATTGACCTACCACTTGTTCACACATGCACTTAGAAACACATTTAACATGCTCTATATCTAAACACATATACTAATCGTTCTTCTTTGTGTCACAGAACATGAGAAAGTGATTCAACGATGCTTCTTTAACTCCCATCTGGAGGCATTTAAACAGTAAAACAGTTGAGCAGCAATGCGAAGAAACATTTTCCACTCCAAGTTCAGCTTTATTTACCCTGCTTATCTCCCCTTTGGAATCAACACAGCCAGGCCCAGAGCAGCACTGTTTATTCAAATGGACCAAAGAATAATATAGCTCCAGCCATCAAATCCAGAAGCCTGAAGTCATTTGTGTGTGCTTTGGGTGTTTCTAATAGCTTTACAATCCAAAACCACATGCTTGACTTTTGTCCAATCTCTCACCTACCAAAATCAAGTCAAATTTATTGCTTCTTCTCCCTGGTGTAGCTCTCTCCTTCGTTTTCCTTCCATTTCCTCCATTCACTCTCTGTCTTCATACACAGGGCTCTCAGGTGACCTAATCCTCGGACAGGTATTTTGGACTGATTACTTCTCGGGTGTTTTGTGTGGACAATGATCATTTAACCAAAACATGTTCGTCTCTGTTCGACAGCTGGTATTGTCTACTAAAAAAAAGTATCTAATTTAGCCTTAAGAGATAGCTATAGTGGAGGTTAGTACTCTTATTTTTGCTTTGATAAATTAGCTTGGTGGCTAGTTAACTAGCTAATGATACAAATGCTCATTAAGTGTATTGACTCTTGTGGAGTAAAGACTAGTATCAAGTAAGGCATTTGTCACAGTGAAACAGATAACCTTAGAATAACAACCATGTGTTCCACGTATGAGATGCCTCCAAATAAAGTCACTGAAATGCGGAACCCATATGAGTATTATGTTATGTGTCAGCAGAATCATGACCAACATGAACACACTGTGGGCTTCAAGACAATCTGCTAAGAGGATGTATTTGGCTTTAAATTGGCAGTAAAATTGGGACTAAATTGCTAACTCTCCAATGGTTTTGTTATTTTAAATAACACATTTTGAGTAAAACCAATCAAATAGAAGGCCTACCGCTAGGACTTCACCTAACAGGTCCTGCCGTTGCCATTCAACAAGCATTTGCCTGCCTTTGCTGACTGGCTGAAGTAGACTCCTGCCCGGTTGCAGCACCAATTAACCAAGTCTGCCCGCTCCCTCCACACCAACTGCAGGTAAAGGGAGCGGCTGCTCCCCATCAAGATGGAGATCTGTCTAGTGCAGGGAAAAAGGACATGCACTGCTGGTCTTTTCAGCCATGACTGGTGCATCATACTGCTGCCAGTGTTGGTGTTCTTTCTTTGTGTCTGCTCTGGTCAGACAGATTTTGAATCAGGTCTAAATATGCTGGGTCTCTTCAGATTTAAAAGAATAGTATATCTATATACATTTTTTTCCGTTCTCCAGCTCCCCTGAATCTATACAAAATCGTCTTTTTCTTTGTCACACAACCACAAAGCTTCTTAATCAAGGCTAAAGTACACATCTTTCATACAGACCTGGCTTGAGCTTCACATATTTTGGTGACAACAGTAGTGTTTTTTGCAAGTTCTTGGTCAGTGGGTCTGTTCCAGTGTTATGGTTCAAACTGATAAGGTTTGCTGAGGAAGTCCCATCCCAGCGTCAGAGGGCCAGAGAGGAAACAGGGGGTCAGCCCACGGAGTCAAATAAACTAAGTCCCCCGGCAAATAACTCCAGCCTCCAAAAATCAGCCTGCCAAAATGGCAAACACTCCCTCTGCTCATCAGGTCCAATCACAACAGAAAGTCACAAAGAGGAGGGGAGACAGTGGTGGGGGGTGGGGGTCCCAGAGAAAGAACCAGAGGAGAAGGAGGCAAGAGAAGAGAGAGAAACGCTTAACGCTTTAAGGTCCTTGTAATAAGCTTTAGTTGATAGGTATAAGGCACTTATGAGTCCTTACAAGATGCTTATTAACATTATCATGTGTTAATAAGACTATACAAGGGTTAACAATAGCATCATAAACAGATAGACGCTTATTACAAGGACCTTAATATAAAACGTTACTGAATCGTGGAGTTGGGGGTGAGCCCGTGACCACCCAGCACTGTGTTTGTGATGAGCCAGTTGACTCATGGCCTCACTGCACATTGCTGGGAGATATACTGCAATATGTTATGCAGGAGATGCATCACTTTGATAAAATATAATATTCCAGAGTTTTTTTCAGGTGCTCGCACGGTCTGCCAGATCAACTACTCCATGCTAAACAACACTGTCTTCATACTTGACCCATATGGGCATTTTCTGAACCCACTGCCTGGATGGCACAGGGCAGTGCCTTACTCAAACATTACGACTGTTGCAAAAATGATTCATTTGTCCATTTTCTGATCTTCTGGTTTGGTTTGGTTCAGGGACAAAATCTATTTGGTTCAGGTTTAGGAAACATTGTGGTCATAAATAAGAGATACCAACACAGACTGTTGGTAGGACGCGAGCAGCAGTGTCTCATGACAAAGTCACACTTTGGATGTTTAATGCATTTTAATTGCGCCATGAACGCATGCCCATCCTCTGCAGCCTCAAAGCAGGGTATAACTGTGCTAACTTGCAACGTTAGCTAATGCTTGGTATCAGGGGTGCCAACCTGGGACAGTCCACTCCGTCAACCAAAGCCATGTCTTGCGCTAAAGCTCAACAAGCGGTTGGCTGTACAGTGCACAAGCACTGTTTTTAAAAGTCTTGCTGCTCAGCTTTAAATACTTTTGTGTCTTCTGACTGAATCTCTGTGGTTGGGAGTTTAGCTGTATTCTACGCTTCTGTTCATACTTCAATTAACAGCCATATTTTATGGTTTACCGATTGCTTTACAGCATAATCCTAGCTGTGTTAAGTTTTAAATTTCCTGCATGCTGCTGCAGCTTCACATTAAAAACTGTTTCACTGGCAAACCAGTGGGAGTTCTTTATTGTTCATTGTGAAGCAGCTATAGGAAATGCAATTTGTTTTCACCGTGTTAGCGGAGCTTTGTAAGCAGTGTTACTATTTAGTAAAAAATAAGTCTACACAACAAGATATGGACATATTCTGTGATACAGGTAAGTTTAAAATATTGCAAAGAGTAGTAGTACAAAAGGAAACAGCCACACTGACCTAAGATGATGAGCTGCTGGTTTGTGTGAACCAGTACACCTCCCACACATAACTGAGTTGAATGACGCATTCTTCCTTGGAGTGATGTCCTGTGGAAAACCATTTGCACCATACCATCGTGGCTCGAATTGTTGCAGTTGGTTACGGCTCAGCTCGGCGTGAGTATCCGCAACCTTTACAAAAAATTGCATAAGTTGACCCTAGGCTTGGGCAATCTGACGGTATCTACCGTGCAATAGTAGAAATGTGTCCACCAGTAGAGATTTGGCATTACTGTTTCCACTGCAGGAGCTATCCCATAGTTTTTCTGCTATATATTCGGCGCAGGCTATGTAGCAAATTCTGCGTTGCAAGGTAACGTCAAAACATGGAGGAGGAGAGTGAAATTGTAAATACAGAGCATGAAGTACGGTATGGTTATTTTAAACCATTTCTTTACTGAATTTACAGAACATTTACTGTATTGTGATATATACCGTTACTGTGATATAAAATGACATATACTGTGACATATTGGCCATATTGCCCACCCCTAGTTGACCCAACCACCCTCCCAAAACTCTTCCGTAAGAGGTTTTGCTTCTCTGTTATGTCACGCTTCTTCTCCCTTTGCTCCTGACAAACAAGAGACGCAATTCACACAGACAATAGCAGTCTTTGTCAGGTAATTATAAACATAGGTCACTTTAGGCATTTGAAAAAATGACCAAAGGGCGACACACATGATGCAAGTCAAAACACCACACACACTTTTCTATGTAAGTCCAAACACCAGCTGCATCATAAATGACGTGTGCCAACTTGTAGGGATACGTTACTTTCCTATTTCCCAGTATTAATGCACATCAACTGTCACATTCACTCCCTGGATCTGCATGTCCCAGCTACTGTACCCTGTCCTTGGTTTGGAAGTCAAATGATGCAATGGCAGTATTTTGCACTTAATGCTGGCGTTTTTCTTGAGAGGATAGTCTCAGCCAGGTATCTGCTGAAATAATTGGCTTAATTGTGGAACTGATCATTCTCTGCAGGCTTATTAGTACAGTCCAAAATACTTTGCAATGAACCATGCATCAGCAGTAATTTTGTGCCTCGAAGGCTTATTTCTAGCCAGGCTTATCAGGTGATTATTGATGCATGGTTAAATCTCATTAGTGGCCCCTGGCTGTCATCTGACAGTTTTCTAGACAAT
The DNA here is from genome assembly GCA_008360985.2 of Macquaria ambigua. Taxonomy (NCBI): domain Eukaryota; kingdom Metazoa; phylum Chordata; class Actinopteri; order Centrarchiformes; family Percichthyidae; genus Macquaria; species Macquaria ambigua. Next base: position 34,934 of record VMKM01001049.1, on the reverse strand, counting down.
ATCTAATTAAATTTACCCTTTTCAAAGTCATGGATGTACAGTAATTTATAACACTAAACTTCACTAAAATTAAATAACAAGCAAACAATAAAAACCACCTGAGGGATGGTAAATAATATTGCCATGTGAATGTTGTGGTAAGGTTTTCTCTATTCTGGGAACATTTTGACATACACAGTTTCCAGTCAGGGCGTCTTTATGTGGGTGTGTTTGAGATATATTCAAAGCCACTGTGTAGTGCAGTCTAGGTGAAGGGAAGAGCGATGCTGCCAGCTACCTCTCCTTGTTCCTGGCATGATTCAGAGCAGCTATGGTCAAGGCATTTTTACTACGGATGATTTGTTTCTTTGTCTGTCAGTTTTTTCTTTCTCCATGCTTTGTTTCTCTGTCTCTCTCTTACCTAAGTCCACATTCATTCATGCAGAGTTTTTGTCAAAATCACTGACAAACATATTCAAAAGTAGTCCGTAACAAACAAGCCCCTGAAAAGACCTCAGATGTAAACACATTACATACAGAAATTGCATGTATACTTAGCAAGGCTGACTAACAAAGCTATACAAAATAATACAATACACAAGTGAAGAAAAAAACTAAAGATGAAATAAATCAATGAAAATATAAAATACAATAAAATGTCATCATCTCATTTCTCAGTCAGTCTTAATAGCAAAACTCTTTCTGAAAAGTCTTCATGCCTCCTTTTAAAAGATGTGCATTCTAAAATAACATTGGGGAGGTAGTGTTGTGGATTGGTAGTAAATTGGGTGCAATCTTGATTTCTTTGGCCTCACTCTGAAATATATCAAATTATAGGTGGGCGAAATAGTATAATTTATAGACAATTTACCAATGCATGGCCATAACTGGGCTACTATTTTTTACTATTCGACAGCCTTTCACTGAGAAAATTCTCATCATTTTCTGTAAAGGCAAATGCAACTGACCTTGGCATAATGATTCTGTTCAAAACAGCTTTGCTACCAAGAGAGTCGTCTCATACTGGCAGAGAGCCAGTGTTGTTCAGCATGTTCAACATATTAGATAATGAAATACATGTTATGATGTCTGGTGTATCATAGAAATGCTGATTGAGGTTGGAAAACATTATGGGTGCATTTTCAACTTTTAATGCAGTAGTGGCTGCTTGCCACTTAATAGCACTTACATACAAAAAAGTGCTGGGATTAAAAAACAACCCAATTACAGTGTGACCGCACTGCTGGATCAGAACACATGCTGGGTTGTTTCGATCTAAGTTACCACATCACTGCTTTTACAGCTATATTAACCTCAGTTTTAAATTGTAGCGTATTTTCGATGTGACGCTGTATTTTGTTTATTTCAAACACAATACAGACAGGGGTCACAGGAAATCTGGATTTATTAACATATTATAAAAACTATTTAGAACATACATCCACAGCCACCACAAGAGACGCACTTTCAATGGCATGACCTGTGACGATTGTTGTCTTGTCTGAAACAAAATGTGTTTATCTCCCTGCCTCTGTTAGTACTCCACGTTGTTTTTCACCTGTTAATGAAACGACGTTGGTACATCATTTTTTGGCTTGGAAACTTATAGCAACACATACATTTACATCTTAAGTACAAGGATGGACAAAAAAAACCCAGAAAAGTCTTTCAACACAATAGCTCTGCATTAAAGCTGCAGTAGGTAATTTTATTTCATTATAATTTTGGTTGAAATAATTTATTTTGACCATTGCATGTCACTAGCAATATTTAAACTGAAGGGTTCCTTTAAAAAAATGTGTCTGTGAGCGCCAGTCGCTTTGTATTTAGTTTTTTAGAAAAACTGGACCCAGTCTGAATCAAACAACCAATCGGGGTTTGCTAGCATGTAACTAGCCAATCACAGCAACTCTGTACAGACAGTTGGTGTAACTGACGTGAAGCAACAGCTAGAGAGAAGACGTATCACTCTGTTGGAGTTGGAACAACAGAAACAAGGCACATATTTACAACAAGAGATAACTGAACAATTAACAGGAACACAGGGTTAGAACTTAAAAAATGTATTTTTTCATTTCACTGTATTTTATATAAGCATCTGGAGTGGTGAGTAGCAGTTATCGACAACAGCAATTAGATGTATAGGGTGTTTAAATAGACTGCTCTGTTAAGTGAATGGGTACGTAGCTAATGCGTTAAGCCTCCATTTTCTCATTCTTCAGAGGGTGATGAGCTCAACTTTTGTTCTACTTATAGTCTCTTTATCCTTCCCTGTTGAATATTTAACCTTTACTCTTTCTCCTTATCCTTGTGAAATCGCACTAAAACTTTCTTCATATTTTTCTCCGCTTTATTCTGCACACTGATTCTTTCTCTATTTCTCTTTCTGTCTCTGATATCTCTTCAATGTCCCCTTCTTGTGGTATTTTATGAATGATGAATACAGATATAGATAGTGCACTTATTTTTAAATGTAGCGCATTCAATTCAGAGAGGCTCTGATTTTTATTAACAGGAAAAACCCAGACTTGAGGAAAATTGTCACACATATACATAGCCCAAAACAACCTCAAGACAATTCCAGACATAAACAAAATCTAACGAACAAGAGTCTTACAGAATCTTAGTGTGCTTTCAAACCTGTAGTTCGGTTCATTTGGTCCAGATCAAGGGGAAATGTATTTTATTTTAGTGCTGGTGCTGACTTTTTACAAACGAACCAAGAGGAGTAAACATGAAGTCTTACAGACTGACAGATGACTCACGGATTGGACAGTTTTGGCAATTGTCATTCTGCATCATGAGTGTGTCATCAGGTCATGCAGCACATTAATGCTTCTTATGTTTATATATATGTTCTCTGGTGTCACAAAGAGCTCACGAAGAACTGATTATGAGCATTATTAGTATTATTAGACTGCAAATCAACCACATGTTATTACACTTTTTAATAGACTGAACTGTCAAAGTACACAGAGTAGGATACAAGCAGACCACAGCTTTAACTACTTTTGACTGTCTGACTAAATGATTTACATCAATATATACATCGCTTATACACATCGATTACAAGATCGCTTCCTGGGCAGTTCACAAGTGGCGGATGGATTTAATAGAAGTTTAGCTTTTGGAATCATGCTAAAATCACATATCTACCATCAAAAAATACTGTGGTTGGTTTGTTTTCAGACCACAAATGAACCGCACTTCTTGGAAGCGCACAGAGACCCTCCTTGTCAATCGGCCTCAGCCCAGTTGTTTAGTCCACACCTGGGTTCGATTGACAGTTTTCAAACCAGCCCAAACAAACTGTACTAACCGGGAAAAAGGACCATGGTTTGTTTTAACCGAACCAACAGGTCAGGTGTGAAAGCATGCTTAAAGACTCATCACGTAACTTAGTATCTCAGATGCACTGTCTCCCCACCAGGAAGCTGAAAAGTTCTTGAAAAACATATGTGGATGCATACACATACACATACTTGCTAATGAATTATCTATGACAAATTCTTTAGCCTTGTCAGAGACTATACAGCTCTGCTCATTTAACCGGCAGTTATCCATTTGCCATTGGATCACCACTCCACGGTCAGACAGGCAAACTCTACACTTGTGTCTGTTGCAGCAGAAGCAAAAGCCAATAGTGACCTCTGCTATAGGTGCCTGTGTCTTAACTTCTGTCTACTAATGAATGCAAATGATGTGACGTGTCAGCCTATTAGCAAAAAGCCATTTACAGTGCATCAGCCCTGTGCAAACACAGTCACTCTCTTCTTGTTTGTTCACGTCCTGTATACCTAATGAAGAAGAGCAGGAGAGAACATGTCCAGCTCAATCCTTCTCTACCCCTCGCTCTCTCATTATATGCAAGATTGTTGTCTTTTAGTCCAGGTAAACATGGTTAAACTGCAGATCCGCCAATGATACCTTGTCCTTTTCTATGCTCATGCTCTTCACCTGCCAACACCTGACTTCTCCTTTGCTCTCCGAACATTGTTTTACCTCACCCCTCATGTCAATCTCATAGTCATTTTCATTTAAAATGAACCCTAAAAAAGCTATCAACTCTATGAGCATCCAATGAGAACGACTTGTCAAAGATTGATACCCTCTGTGTGCCCTGTAATCAGTTGGCAGAGAGGGAATGAGATGGAAAATGCCTCCGCTTTCCCTCTTTTCTCTCCATCTTCTTCTCCGTTGTTGTCTCTCAGATCTGGGTAAAGGAGGCAGTGATAGATTGAGGTTGTCATTCCCTAAGAGGAGCCCTGGCTTTGCATATTACCCCTTTTCTCCATCACTCTAATGAAAACACCGGAGAGATACCTGAGCTGCAATTGATATCTACACCCCAGAGTGCTGCGATATCTTTATCCATCACGCAGCCTCCTTTTGCTTGGCCATAAATGTGTCTCACGTGGCTGCACATAGCACCACATCCCAGACCACTCCCTGTACATATGGTAGAAATATGCAAAATGAAACCCCATTGTCCTTCCATGGAATATACCTTGGGTTGAAGTGGGATCTGCAGTTAGTGAAATATTGCTGGAATATCAGAGGAAGCCAGCCTAGGCTGTTTATGGTCAAGGACGCTGGTATACAATATGGATGTAATGACATGATATAAAGTTACCACCTGTAACTTAGGTTTAAAAAGCGGCTACGGCTTTCAACGTGGTAATCATTGTGCTTTTGATAAAGGTCATCAATTCCTGCAGCACTTGCACAAACTTTAAACTGATTGTGGACAAAAATATGCTTTAAATTTGAGCACTAATGAGGAAATTAGCCTCTGGGTAAATATTAATTTGTTGTTGGTCAATTGTTAATGAACATTAGGCTGCAGGGAATTCTGTTTTCCATGGCAAATGACATTGGTAGCAAATCAAAACTGTAGACAGCTACCTCAGGATAGCAATTAGTGTCTAATTCAGCCTGAAAAGTCCCAACTGTTGTGTGTCCAATCCCAGTTTGTGACAGTCACTTAAACATTAGCCTGTAATGCCTTCGTCTTTTTAGGCCTCAGGGAAAGTCGAGTGTGTCGCTTCCCTCTCCTCCATCTCTTTGTCTCCCAATTTTTCCATCCTCTCAATGGAACTCCAGAGCTTTATAGAGCCAAGGCTGAGACGATGAATGGATGGCCTTTTACTGTCCTGCTCCCTGTATTCTTTAGTGACATACTTCAGACTTGAAACCCATTCCTCACGCTTATGCTACTGTCATATTCTGTACTCATACAATATGAAAGTCTTTTTTATTGCATGATCTCAGAATATCATCTTCAGCAAGGTCAGCCGTTTGTATAATCTATAAAGCAGCTTTTTGGTTTCAGATCGAGTTTCATATTTCATTAGGAATACCTTATTTGTGTCATTGTCAGTGTCATTGTCAAGTGTATTTTCACGCTTGTATGTGTGGGGTGAAAAACAGTGAAACTATGGTTTATAATAACATGGATGCTGAAGTACCTAGCTTAATGATGTTCTTACATTCAATCTATTGTACACTAGCTTTTAAATAAAACGTAATGATGCCATGGCAGCAAAATGCACAACTGTAATAGCTGTCACACCTGAAGTTACAAGGCTTCTGTTTAACATTGGTTTGTATCTATCTTTTACACAGGTGTAAAATGTGAAGCAAACCCACTGTACAACACAAGTGCCAACTTCCTTCATCTCTCTTTTGTCAGTTAACCCTGCAATAGTTGTATGTTAGTTGTTGTATGTTAATAGTTCAACTCCTGTTCCCCCAAGGCTAGTTCAAGTGTTATGCAGAAAGGCACATAGTGTAGTATGCACCATCAAACATTTGTAATTGTAGCAAAATGGCTGGTTTTGCTGGACTAGCACACTAAAGCTTGATTTTTAGCAGAAAAAAGTTAATGGGAGTCCTGTCATAGAGATTGGTGATCATGGCAAGCAGAAGGTTTGCAGTAGAGATGTCTTTGTTAAATGCGTGTTTCTGGAAAGCAGAAGAGCCTTTCTTTGACTTGCTTTATGTTGTCTTCATTACACAACAATTTCCACAGGCTAAACTTTCAGGAGAAAACACAAGCAGCGCGTGCTGACTGATCACAGATCCTGCAGTCTCCACGTGGTAACTCTGTAGTTGCTGTAGCTGTGACGTGTGGTTCCATTTTAGAGGAGGCGCATGTCAACCAAAGCTCAGTTCAGACAGATTCGCGACGAGACAAGTTGAAACTCGCAACTACTTGCGACGTGCTGGTCTGCAATGCTCTGAAACCTGCCAGTTTACACCAAAGAGACTAGATGAGACGGCGTACTGTTTCCATAGCAACAACTCTTTGTATTTCCGTTGTAACTGCCGGCTTTTCAGGCAGTTTTTGCAGCTGAATATAATTTGTAGCGTCTTAAAATATGAATGACGATAGTGATAGTGAGTTACTTGCTACAGTTGCATTTTTAGTATTGATGAAACGGCAAAAACAAAAAAAAAAAACGAGAGGGAATTTGGAGCCGTGAACTTGAGACAGGAGATCTCCCCTCTTTTGTCAATTCCTCCCGTCTATTCCTGGAGCAGTTCCGTCGTTTAGAAGAGTTGGTGCAAAATGTGTGTGTGCAAAATACTCTATGACAATCGGGGGGTCTCGTGGCAAAAAAAAAAAAATATATATATATATATATATATATGCACTCACACCTCTCCAAAACTATGCGTAATATTACGCACAGCTGTAACAGCGTAGATACTTTCATTAACTCACCGGGATTTAACTGTTAACTGACTTTGTGAGCTTTTCTGACACCGGTGAGCTGTTCTGAAAGATTCACAGTTTATACAGCGACATCATGAATAGCAGCGGAACTGCAGAGTCAGAATGTATTATTGCGCCGCAGAATTACAACTGGCACCGGTAACCAGAGACCCTCTCAAATGATTTTGCCATCTTCGGGGTTCCTAGTTGTTAATTAGGGGGTCCGAGACCCCCCGTATTTCGCACACTGGTGTCACGTCTAATCAGCAGAGAAAACACTATTGAGACAGCATTTCACCAGGGGAACGGCTGATGATAACGTTGCGCTTCTTGGCGACAGGTGAGCTACAGCCCATAGATAAAAGAAGTTACATGACTGACTGTTTTACAAGAGAAAGAGGGCAGATTCAACAATTAAACAAAATTCACCTGATGCTGCCATCACAACTTGCTCTTGCTTTTTCATTAGTCATTTAGTACATTATTTCATTACTGTATTAATAATCAGTGTAATAAAGAAAGTAGCCTATACTTAATTGATGAGAATATATTGTTATATAAGCTATAACAACCTGAGTGTTTGTAATTGCTGATTGGTTCTTGAAACAAGTGACGTGCCTTATGTTCTAAAACCAACCGCTCGCAATTTGACAAGATGAGTCGCAGGCGACGCCATCAGCCGGCTTGAGTCGAGCTGAGACGGGCCAGTTCACACTGCTGCAACTTTTCCCTGCGACATTCTAAAACGGTTTTGTCTCGTCGCAAATCTTTGGTCTGAACTGGCCTTAAGGCGTCACTACGGCTGCTATGTACAGTAGCCCGTTTACATACAATCATAAATCAACCTTGATTGCTGTAGTACAGGTGGCGTTCTATTGTCTACGTCTACAATTGGCTGAATGTGAAACAAACCCACTGTATTTTGTATACTTGGTTGTCATGGAGATATTTTAGTTGTCATCACGTGGCTGAAGTATGAACGTCACGTGATAACAGGTGGTTGTATATGTGTCAGTGAACACCAGACCAAAAACAATAACAGTATTCTTTAGGGAGGGGTCAAAGGTCATTGGCCAGGAGTCAGTGGATGGCTGAAGAAAGGTCATGGACATAATAATTCACAAGGCCAAAGACCATTTTTGAACAACGACAGGGGTTAGCATCTCCACCACCCCATGTATGACCACCAATTATAACATTACCCGTATGGGTCCATCACACACCTTCTGGCTTTAGTAAATTGTTTTACATGATCTAACACACTCTAGCAGGCATAGTAGTAGAGGCCCCTTTGGGCAAGAGTAAGTCTTAGTCGAGTTCATTTCTAAATGTTCAACTTGGCCATCTCAAGAGCTCCTTTAACTTCTCCAAGGTGAAAACTCCAGTTTCCCTTCATTTGGGTCATCAAAGAACACTTTGAAAGTCCATTAAAAAAATTGACTTTGAAAGTGTTTGTGAGTGTTGTTTGATGATCCTGATAAAGGCCACTGGCCGAAAATGTGTCAGTTTGAACAATTATGTTGTTCTCAATACTTAAAGTGTGGCTGCAGTTTTCACCTAAGATTGCTTAGATAGATAGATAGATAGATAGATAGATAGATAGATAGATAGATAGATAGATAGATAGATAGATAGATAGATAGATAGATAGATAGATAGATAGATATCTCACAACTCAATATGAATTTTACAAGCTATTTCCAAACTGCTGAAGTTTTTATAACATAGCTATTTCCTTCTTTATTCAGCTTACAGCTCACTCTGCAGCACTTGAAAATACTAGGCCAATGAGCAATAACCTTTGATATCAATTCCACCTGAACAAGTATGTGGACCCACTGTAATAGTCCCACAACCCACCTTTGGATCCAAGACCAGACTCTAAAAGACAGAGTGGATATATTGCTGTATTTATTTGCTTTATGGTGATATTTTGTTGTGGTTATTCTGTAGAATAGCGCTGCATTATTCACACCCTTTGCAGATGCCCTTGTCCTGGATCGACCTCCAGGTACCTTTTCGGTCCCATAGGCTACAACGGAGAACAAGAAAATGTGCTTACAGTGTAGCTGCAGAATACAAACTATATCAGACACATCCTGTAGAACACAAGGAGGAACTATCTCTGACACACGAATGAGCACAAGGGGCACACACAAGGTGGCATAGAAACTTGAACAAAAATGATTTAAAGATTAAACACAAACACTCACACACACATATACACACTCATCCATACTGTAAATATGCATGAACGGACATGCATATGAACAATGACTCCAGATGCTGAGGTCAATGTGAGACTTAATAAAATGACAAGCTAGTGGACAGATCTCCGGTATCAGCCACCCTTCCGAGAATCGGTACCTTATCATAGTGGAGGGGTTTGTGCATCCGTGACCCTGGAAGCTGTTTTGCTGGGGCAATAGCTCCTGGTTGGGAGGGGCCAGACTAAAAGAAATTGGTGGGGTCCTGAAAAGGATACTGCCTAAGGATCTGATCACATGGGCAATGATGGAGAAACCTGGAGGGAGGTGATTGGGAGGAATGCTCTGCCTGATGTCCAACTGGTAAGACACAGTGGGGTAGACACAGAACACGTTGGAGAGATTATATATCTCATCTGGCTTGGGAACTCCTCTGAATCCCCCAGGAGGAGCTGGAAAACATTGCTGGGGAGAGGGAGGGACGTCTGGACTACCTTGCTGCCACCGCAACCCAGCCCCAAATTAGCGGCAGAAAATGGATGGATGGATGGATGGATGAATGGATGGTATCAGCTAACAATGGCATAATAGTGTACACTTTCTCTCCCCTGCACTGTTAATTTTCATACCACCCACCACCATCAGCACCACGGGGCAAAGGTACACAAACAGACAGGAACAGAAGCAGGTCTGAATCAGCGGTGACAGTCAAAACAAATGAGGGGGATAAATGGAGCAGCTGTTTTCTATTTCGCTAAATACCTCTTTTCATATAGGCAGCAAAAAATAATAAAACGACACAATTAGTAAAGCACTCACTTAAAAAAAAAAAAAAATTCCCTCTTTCTCTCTGTGTCTCATTGGGCTAATTATAAGCGATCTGTAAAGAGAGACAGAGAGAAAAACACAGAGTGGAAACCTATAAAGGGAGGTCAGGCGAGGTCGCTTCATCTGCAAGTGAAAGTAGTTGTTGTGAGGGATGAGGCTGTGCAGCCACCTGGAGAGTGACCAATGGCTGCTGAACAAGGGATGATAATGAAAAAAAAACAGAGGTGATATGGATTCAGATAATCATTCTAACTGTCAATGGCTAATTTTGCGCTAACCCTTCAAGCCCTTTTTACTCGCAACATTAACGGAAGGTATTGTGAAGCAACCGGCTTTTAATGTGTTTAACAATGCATTAAATGACGTGATTAAGTGGCTGAATTAGACAGGGAAGCTTTTTCACCACCGTGTCAAACACAAGGCCAGGCCTGACAGGTAGGAAAGATGTACATAAAGAGGTGCAAACAATAATGTGTCATGCAGCAATGTAGAACGTAACGTAAAACCCTACTTAACTCCTGACTGATGGCTGTATTTGTGAAACTATACACACTTCTGTAAGTTAATGTAAAACATCATAAAATAGTGTTCTCATAATAAATGAGAAGATAGTGCAGGTCACTTTGATGGAGTCAAGTTAATTACTCAGCTGAGCATGGAAGTTCATTAGTACTTAGTACAACTACGGCTTAGTACAATTTGGGTTTTATTTTCATAGCTCTGGCCATCAGTTCTATCTGTTATGATAATATTGTACTCACCAAAATAATTGCTGAGATCTTGGAACACAATGACATTGCTAAAAATGGGTTAATGTTTGACTTAGCGCTCTTGCTGCAGTTGTGTGGACTCACAGTTTTCCCTTGCAATATGGGATTATTAGCAATGTTGCAGTTGTGCTCACTTTTAGTTTATCCTCCAAATAAAATGTTAGCTAATCTAGCTAAACTGTTGGTTTGTTTACAACCTATTCGATTGTCTGATTGTTCGACTGCTTCTGTTTGTTGCCCCATCTGACCCTTTTTTAGTGATGTCACCACACTCCCAGATCTCAGCAATTTTACCTTGAAGGGTATAATGTTATCATAACCACTAGAACTGATGGCCAGAGCTACGAAAACCTAAGTTGTAATAAACTAGTTTTTCCTAATATTGAGGCCCTGTCACAATGTAGTTTTATTACACTTTATTTATCAGTTTATATTACATTTTGCCCTTGGACCCCCTAGCATGTTAATCCAGCCATGCCACTGATTATAAATTGGATTTTTACTCATGTTGTTCTTTTATTTCAGTGTGGAACTACATGCACTTCATATTTCAGTCTCTCTCATTTAAAAAAAAAAATGCATTTCCTCTCATCTCCTCTCAGTTCATAATGGACACATGTTGAGGGCAAATGAATACAGAGTTATGAAACTGGGTTATATATGCTGTATATGTGTTTCACACCATTTAATAAAACATAGTATATTACATTACAGGCTGTCTGTGAACTCTAGATGTAGGAAAATAAATGAAAAGATGGTAAACTGCACTTGAAAAATGGGTATAAGTATGAGTATAAGAGTTGTCTGTATGTAATTTAAAGGAGAAATGGAGGTGAATGAGGCAAACCCGCAGAGCTTGGCTGTAGCCACCAAACAGTGTTGATGTGGGTACTATATCATTACAGTATATGATTACAGCAAAGGCTAAGGGAGGTGTTTTGGCTAGTGTAGCTGCCAGTGTGACTTATTGCTGGTAAAGATTTTCTGCATGAATGATGTTTCTAAATCCTAGCAATTTGGGGTGCCATCACTTAAATGGAATACTGTTTCTAGACAATATGAGAGCTGCCATGTTAAATTTGCACTTCACCAGCGTCGCCTGAGCCATTGCTGACTAGCCAACCCTTGCTGGAACAGATCATGTACACAGGGCTCAGAGCAGGAAGCGGCTCTGCGTCAAGACCCTCAAACTCTTTGGAAGGCCAGGAGCTGGCAGTGTCTGTTTGAAAAACAAGCCCAACCCTGTTTGACCTTCCAACTCCCTGGCGTGCAACTTCTTACCTCATTTCTGACACCTTGGTGGGTCCACCCTCCTCCAGACATAGAGGACAGTGCTCACATAGCGGATAACACCCTCACAAGGGTCATCCAACCTTTTTTAAGTCTACCCTCTGATAGTGAGCTGTAGTAAAATGACTTCCCCTTGTTTGTTATCTTTAAGCTTAGACAGAAAGGATGAAAAAGATATTTGGCACACACTGGGATGTGTGTGTGAGCACTGCTCTGAAAATCCTCTCGGCAGCAGTTCTGCGCCAAACTCTTCGGTCCAGGCTGCGTGGCAGAGTAGCTCCTGCCCAGCTGGAATAATAAGAGCCTGGATGACACTTCCTCCATAAACAACAGTGGGGAGAGGTCAGGAGGGGGGTCAGCGAGCCTCACTAGGAGGCCTGCCTGTGACATGGAGCGCCACTCACAAACAAAAGGTGGAAGGCGGGATGAGGACAGAAGGGCTGTTGGCACCACTTGAAACACACTCCTCACTCGATGAGTCAGTCGCTGTCAAAAAAACGCCCCCCTCTTGAGCTGCAATGAGCCAGGGAAGCCAACCTCTGTATAAATGTATATGTGTCTAGTCATGTCAAGTTATTTATATACTACTAACTACAGTATAATAACAGACATAATTTATGCAATTTTATAGTCATATTCAAAATTGAGGAGCAAATGTAAAAAGATGGGTCTTAAGATGGGATTTAAAAGTGGCGATAGATGGGGAAGATCTGACAGTAAACTGTTCCACAGTCTGGGAGCAGCAATGGAAAAAGCTTGGTCAACTTTGGCCTAGATTTATTAATTAACAGACTAGATTATCTAAAGTAAAGTAATCAACAACTATTGAAGTCATTTTATCTAGCAAAAATGCCAACATTCATTTGCATTCTGCACTCTCAATTGTGACGATTTTCTGCTTTTCTGTGCTTTATATCATTGTAAACTGAATGTCTTTATTTATAACAGTTGGTTGCACCAAACAAGCCATTATGACAGGCATTTTTCACTATCATTTTCAGACATTTTATAGACCAAACAATTGATTGATTAATCAAAAAAGTAATCAGCAGATGAATCAATAACAAAAATATTCAATAGTTGCAACCCTACTTTAGACTACTTGACTAGGGATGTGGAAAGGTGAGGAGTAACTGATTAAGTAACCAGTGAAGAGAAATATTCCTGTCTTCCTGGTACCAGTGAGGGGTCTCACTGCTGCAATTTGAGGGATGACTGACTTCGATATAAAGATAGCAACAGTCTTCAGGATGTGAAAGTTTTGCTATCAACCTAATGTGGAAAAAGCTGCTACTGGAGACAGTTTATTTGCTTGTCAAAAATGACACCCAGACTTCTTGCATATGTGTGGACATTTGAAGGCAGAGACATTGCAAAATTGGCTACACCACTAGTGGCATTTGTGGGACTGATGATAAGGACCTCTGTCTTATTGCTGGAGAAAATTTTTGGCCATCCAGCTTTTGGCATCCTCAAGACAACTTAAAAGAAACCCGTCCTTCACCCTGAATTAAGGGGAAATATAGTTGCATGTCATCAGTGTAGCAAGGAATAGTAAGGAATGTTATATTTTCTAAAAACAGAGCACAGTGGAAGCATACATAATTCAACAAAAAAGGCCTAAGATGGAACCTTGGGGTACACCACAAGACATAGTAGCAGAATAGGATGAAACAGATCTATTTTGCAGATAAGAATTAAACCACTTTAACTGTATGTTCACACTATGAGCGACAGAGCTACAAAACGGCCTTACCTTGTATACCTACTACACATTTGAAATGATCCAACAGTATGCAATGGACCACAGTATCACATGAGAAGTCTATCAAAATCAAAATGCCATGATTTCCAGAGTCTAAAGACAAATGTAAGTCATTCTGTTTCCCTTAACATGTGTTCAGACAGAAATCAGAGCAAGTTTTTGCCTAGCATCATTCACATGAATTTGACCTCTGGACCGTTTGTGTTTATTCACCCCAAACAGCCAATATAGGTTGTGTCTAAATGGTAACCCTAGATTTGAAAAACTCATACATGCACACTTGAACTGAGTTTCTTGTTAGAAAGCCTTTCTGCCAGAAAGCCTAACCAAGTATTTTTGTTGCCTAAACCTAACCAACAAGTTTTAGTGCCTAAACCTAACCAACAAGTTTTAGTGCCTAAACCTAACCAACCTGCAACTGTTTCACAATCTCACAAGAGTTTCACAAATCTAGGGTTACCATCTAGACAGGACCGCCAATATACTGTACGTACAGTAAACGTTAGCTGTAAACTAGCTGGCAACGAACGCACCGACCATATATGAGTGTTGCTATTTGTGTGTTGTGTTTAGCTCAGGCTCTGACTGAACTCAGTTCTCACCAGAAACTCCAGTTCTTAAAGTTTTTTCCCTCCAGTCCCCTTCTCTTTTCTCTTTTGTCTAGATTCAGAAAGCCCCGGTACAGATTTTTCACTCAATGCATCTTGGCTTCAATTCATGTAGTCCCTACTTGCGTCTTTCCATTGACTCTCTATGCAATTACGCCACCTCTTAAATTGACTTTGCATTCTGTTTGAACACACAGTTAGAAGAACTGGTTCAGTACTGTGGTGCATCCTGAAACCAGACTGCAATTTGTCCAAAATGTTGTTGTGATCTAAAAAAAGGAAACTTTTTTTACAGTACCTTAGATAAATGAACAATTTTGCGATTGACTGAAAGTTATTAAGTATAGTCAGATCTAGGTTTGACTTTTGGATGTGTACCTGTATGCTAATGTTAATGAGAGAAATGACAGAAGGAATACAGCAATCTGCAGATTCATGAATGTACAAAAATGTTTGTATGTATTTCTATGAGAGACCATAAGAACCTAGAGTAAAAGAAATAGGAAATGACAGATAGCGCATATGCTAATTGCTTTCAGGAGCAGCTTGCGACAGCAGTCAAGACCACCCACGCCTTACTGTTGCATACAAACCAAATTAAAACACTTCCCAGGGGCAGCTGTATTCTCATAAAACCCAAACCACAAATTTCCCAACTGTCTCCAGCTTTATCACCTACTGTAGGCGCAGACATCCCCCATCTTGGTGGTTTTCATTAACTCGATATCCCGTCAAGCCCCTGTTTGACCCCCTGGGAAACCTCCTATGGTACGGTATGATGTCAGGCTCAGTTGGATTGAGATCACCTGTGGCAGACAGTCAAATGCCAGCCACTGTAATATGATATCTGATGAATGTCTAAGGCACAGCCCTTCATTCTGTCCCACTCACGTCACGGTAGAGAGGAATTATTTTTTAGCAATTGCTTGGGGTTGTCAGCCAGCATGAATGCAAGAAACCCAACATTTTTATCTGACGTTTTGTGTCATTTTATTTCTGTGGAACACCACACATTAATTTTCAGCTAATTCCTACTCTGTTGATAAGAAATAGAATTAAACCATTTGATACACATGACTTGAGCCTGTAATACTTTACTCACCAATCAAAGATGCAAAAGAATCCTAACTGTTTTTCATTTGGGCAAATTTGTCTTTGGACCCTGTCTTTTGGAGAAGCAAAAGTAATTATCTCTCACACGCAGGCTTAATATCACTTTGGAAAATGTGCCATATTAAGCAGCTCTGTGATGAAGTTGCACCATTAAATCTGTTGGCAGGAGTGGTGGCTCTGCAAAGTGAAGCACATTGAGTCAACATTTCAGGGCCACATGAATGACACAAAGGCACATCTACTTGTCCTCAATTTCAGTTAGTTAACTGCACCAAATTACTTGTTTGCAGGTTCATTAGTACAATGCAGAACATGAAAAAGGAGTACAAAATTAACATGTTGATGTGGTACTTTGACACAAATGGCGGCTACTGTTTGGCCTCTATTTTCCCAGTGGTAAACTGGTGAAATTGCGGCTGTGTATGTTCAGTCACTCTGGTCTTAACAGAATCCCCTGTTATTCTAATATTCATCCTACACTGTTTTGGGTTATCTGTAGAGACTCTGGACAGGACAAACAGACAGGCCCTGTAATTTAATACTGATATTATATGAGAAAAATGTCATAAACCCACTGTTGAGCTGCTATAACAGAATGCATTATCAGTGTATATATGATATGACAAATAAATCGTGAAGAGCAATTAATTACTGATGACAGAGAAATATAAAAAAGTTAGAGAACTTTTTCAAGTGTTAAACTGACAGTTAAAATTACATAAAGAAATTAAGTTAAGATCTATTTGAAGTCAGAAATCCCAGCCAGATATGTTGTAAATCCTTGTAGGGTTGTTATAAGAATATTAAACAGAGTTTGGAGTGATAAGTGAGCTTAAGCTCCAGAATTTATTTTACTGATTCATTCATTACTTGTTGATAACCATACTGCTTATATTTTTAGTGTTTTATTCTTCTGCCAACAGAAATGGAACTGGTTAAATGTGCCACTTAAGAACATGTAGAAGCTAAATCTTAGTTTTAGGATGATGATAGATGATGATAAGATGATGCTGTTATGATGAGTGTTTATCCTCATATTTTGGTTCAGGAACTTTGATTTGTTTGTCTTAGTGGATCTCCATGGTGAACTTAAATTTTACAGATTTTAAAGCTGCACTAATCTTTTTTTTGTGTGTGTACAATGACTCAAATGACTATGTAATGTGAAAGGTGTCACTCAGAGTGAGGTACCCACAGTGAATTATCACCCAAATGTGCAGTTCTCCTCAGCTCTATGGCGTGTTTCAACATTTTTCAGTTCATTGCTTTGTTTATACGGGCCACAGATTTACTGTTTGGTTAACCAACCTTGTTTACAGCAGCATACAGCTGTCTTCAGCAAAAAAGCTCCAAAAAACCCACTGTTCATTACCATTACCAACTTTATTCACTACTCACAGCAGATAGACAAAGTTAGCGGCTAGCTAGTGAAGAAAATCAAACATTTAGCAGCTAAATAGGCAGTGGAGACCAAAACAGAGCTAAAAGGAGAGTGAATATTGGTCTTACCTTCATCAGATGTACACAAACACAACTTCAGATGATGCCTCAATAGGCTACTGTTTGCTTCTGTGTATGTTAAAGGTGCGTTTGATGTGATGTGTTGTGGAGTTCCTTTCCCTAGTGGCAAAAATAAATTCATAAATAAAAATGCTGCAGACGTAAAAAGAGTTGTGTCAAACTGTGATAATGAAAGTGGGAGGTTGATGATATCAGTAGCTGAGGTAGGGGGTAGAGGGATGTTCCATGCAGCACATTATCTTAATTAGTCCCACCTTTTTAGTCTCCTTACTGCCAGCTTTGCACATGGCGCTGCTGCTCTTTTCACCAGCATATACTGCTGTAACACGCCACCGTGAATCTGTGTGTAATTCCACTTTATTGAATTTCATGTTGTGCTTTAAGTTTAGTTAATGGATTATATTGTTTTCTAACAGTTACATGACTCTGAAACCATTATTACTTCTATTACACTAATTATTTATTGACCAGCCGTGACTGCTAATAAGCATGAAAAAAAAGAAAGAACTGGAGCTGTATTAACAATCTTAATACACACTAATCTATACTCCTTCCCATTTCAGTCTTTTGAATGTGTTTAATTTGACACAGCATGTTCATAAAACAATTCTTTTTTTTTTTACAATACATACCATTTCATTGGATAATTGTTTGTATTCTTTATATCTTATTCTTCACTGAATCCTATTAGGAGGTTTCATCGCTAATCATGAGCAATGTAAGCATCTGCAGCTGAAAAACATCTATTTAAATCCAGTTCAGTGTGTGGTTTGGTCCAGTGGCCCTCTAAGCCATCAGATGACCCCAGACACCTGGTTTACCTACTGGTGCCTGAAACCTCTTCACCTGTGACCTCTTAACCCCACCGGAGGCTTGTCAGACATCAGCTGTCCAGCTCCTGTTTGGTTGGCTCACGGGTCCACAGCCAGCCTGAATGAGAGATAGCTCTACTAACTCGCAGTCCCGTGTTGCATTCGTGCAATGTTTTCAGTGCAGATGTTTGTCATAAATATTCATAAAGCTGCCTAATGGCAATCATTACTCCAGTTCAGTCTCTTTGCCTTGGCAGGCCACCCAGTGAAGCCCGCTGCCAAAACGGCTCTTGAACTCTGCACTCTAGTGGCTGCTGTGATTGATTGGGACTGTCATTGCAGGAATCCTCCGGTCGCATTGCCGGCCAGACAAACATATGACAAGCACAAACACAGAGGTATTACACAAGCGCACAGAGTCATGAATACTCATTCAATTCACTAATGTGATCAGCCATCAATCTCATAGTCCCTGCTCGATTGTGAGTGTCTGTGAATGCATTTCCTCTGAGATGTTCCAATGTTTACATGCTTGTATAAAGAGAAGGGCACAGTCTTGGTTGCATCCTGTTGAAAGCACTTCATTCATATTTGACGGGCGCCCACCTTTCTTCCTATAATCCTGTGTGAAAAGTTTAAACCAAACAGGATTTACCCCAGGTCAGGGTTGGAGGAAAAGGTGTGTGTGCTGGTGCCAGAGGAAGAACATGGAAAAAGACTGGGATTTTTTTAAAGCATTTAAGAGAAAGCGGGATGTTGACTGAGTGCTTGAAGGTATTCTGAAAGTGGATAAGGGTGAGTGGAGCCCAAGGGCCTCCCCTACCCAGTCTAACTGTAAGTGCTTTAATGGTAGCCAATAAAAGCGTAAGGGGTGACTGGCAGGGGGCTGGCTGCAGATCTACCTTCTCCACTTCTCTTTACCTCTTTGCCTCTCTCTCATTTTCTGTGGCCTGTGGCTGCCGCCTGCGCTCTCGTTCTGTGACAGCAGCCTACCCTCATAGTGAGGCCTCCATAAATCTAGTGGGATTAAAGAAACACAGCTATGGGTCGTCTCCAGATTTAACCAGGGCAGAAACCACTTAATAATCCACAGACGAGAGAAGGGGGGAAGGAGGCAAAAATAGAGAAAAAAAAGCATTGACTTTGGCAGGCACACATAGAGTAAATATAAATAAACACAACTTCATAAACAAACAGTCATATAAATCTTGAAAAGTACAGATTGACATTCACAGATAAATATCAGCTGAATTATTTTTATATTAAATCTCTATTTGCTTTCCGATCAGTTTACTGAGATGTGTAATTTTCCTGTAACTCCTACGCAAGACTCACTGGCTTTTGGCAACTTTCATCTTAAAAGTAAAAAATGAAGAGCTGCATTTTCTTTCTTGACAGCACAGACCCTGTTGTGGCACCGTGAGATACATCTCAGAGGCTGTGTGTTTATATTCAGGGAACTTAATTTTCCCTCATCTTTTTTATACCCAGCTTTCTCAATGGGTTCAGCTGTACAGAGTTTCTCCAGGGACACAGTAGTCAGCAAAGAGTGTTGTGTGTGTTGTCTGTCTTTGAAGATGTGTGCAGAATGTGTATGCAGGTGCATGTTTCTGTTTTCATTCTTGAATATTTGCAAAAGTATAAATGACATCCTTTAAAGACTAGGATTTACATCCCGTTGCTGCTATCACTTCTGCTACTGGTGATGTTTGATGTATAATGTGACTGGAAAGGCTGCCACTCCTCCGTGAACTTTCACTCCTACAAAACGTCCCTGCTCGCCAGGCTAAGGGGTAGTGGGAGGTAAGAGTGGAGGAGGAGGAGCAGCGGTCCAAAAGTTAGTATTCCTGCTTTTTGACTTCTCCTCAGCTCCTCTGGGAACCTTTGTTGGCACACACACCGCTGTTTGTTTGAGCTGCTCCACAATACTCCCACTCAGTAGGAGAGAACTCCTTAGGGGTGTTGGATTGCACCTTGTGGCTTTCCTTTCCTTTTCCTCTCTCTCTCTCTCTGTAGCATTGTGAGGCGAGCAGAGCGGGGCAGGGCAGTAGGCTGGGGATAGCGTACAGATTAATCAGCTCCTGAAGGCTAAACTGGACCCAGTGTTGCACATGAAAGCACTGGGAAAATGGACACTGGATCTCTGGTTCCTGGATAAGGTCTGATGACTTAATCTGTCTGTCTGAGGATAAAGGGAGTTTGGGGAGGAGGGAAGCTGCAGCCGTGGCTCAATGATAACATTATAGATTTAAGCTTTGTGTGTATTTGAGGGTGCATGATACCACACTTGGGTCAAAGTGTATTTGAAAATCATTATTTTGTGGGTTCTTTACTGCAAACTGAAACTGCAAATGCAAAGTCATGAATTCAGCTACTATCGGGCTAGTTGTTCTTGTAGTCTACATGTCACTCAGTTGCACGCACAAATTATTCTTTGAATATGTACTAAAAATGTGATTACATACATTTTCAGAAACAAGTCCTCCAACCCATACAACCATATAGATAATTTGTTCCTGACCTCTAATGCGACCCACAGGAGCGTTTCCTAAATTAGCTCCAAAAATCTTTGCCAACGACTCCCAAAACCACATGTAGGCATTGTCATGGTAACAATAATAAACATGTGGTAATGTTCTGAAGCGGTCGCAGTTTGGTTAGGTTTAGGCACCAAAACTACTTGGTTAGGTTTAGGAAAAAATCATGGTTTGGGTTAAAATAACTACATTAGTAACTTAAGTTTAGTAAGTTAAAATATATCAACGTTGACTTTTGGTTTCATACGGGACACGAAGAGCGGTCTCCTGCGTGAAAGTCCTGTTTGACCCATTTATCCACCCCAGCCTCCTCCCTACACAGACTTTGTCGCTCTTTATACCACCTCACCGGACCTCTGCCTTTGCTCTTGTACATACAAACGTAAATATGGGTCATAATAAGCTCCTGCACAGACAACCTACATGGGCGTATTTTGGGGGTGGACAGTCTCATATTCAGCGATGTCAGCATGAATAATTTTTTTTCTCCCACCTTATATATACATATATTTCACTAGCTGTGTTTCAATTCAATTGTCAAGCGAATTTTAAGTAAACTTTTGAAATGTTGTTAAAAAGAAATAAACGAGCGAATAAACTAGGCTCGTTGCAAAGCGAAGTTTTGGTCAGAAGTTGGTGGTATAGGCTACGCTTTACGCTGTAATCTGGCCGTAAACAGAGTAGAAGAAGTAGGTTGCAAACTGGAAACAAAACAAGTCAACTTGGCCATCTAACCCATCTACGGGAGGAAAATGGAGAGAGGTCCTCAGGAGTTTGTTTCTATTGGCCAAGTTTGAATTGTTCTTTCATGTCAGCTAGTTTCGGCCATGTTTCATGCTGTCTGGAGACGAAGACAAATTAATGCAGAATGGTTCAGTGAAAACAGCTAATCAGTCATGTGATTTCAATGTTCACTACATAAGAACTTATTTGTCAATGGCGTTTCCATATCCCATTTAGTGCATCAATTCTTTTTCAAAATAGGCAAAAACCACCTCAAGCGAGCTGAAAACATTTTTGCGCAGTTGAGTTTTATCGAATTTTGCCGTTTACATACAGCTTTTCTAATACAATACTCCACTCCTGGCCTGGTGTCTCCGCCCACGTCAATTCACCTGTCAGCAAATAACCTCACTGGAAGGGTGTAATGACAGTATATACCGTGGAGCAGGTCATCCACTCATCGCAGGGTTGGCAGCTCCTCCAGTCCACATGTTGAAGCTTGAACAAGACACTGAACCCTTACAGGGAGCCTTACATGGCAGCTCGCTGGCATTGGCAGTGTGAATGGATGAATGAGAGGAAAATTGTAAAGAGCTTTGGATAAAAGTGCAGATTTTGCCCTACCCTAAGTTGCTCCCGATGGAGGCCAGCACCTTGCATGGCAGCTACGTCGCCATCGGTGTGTGAATGTGTGTGTGAATGGGTGAATGAGACCAGTCTGTAAAGCGCTTTGGGAACCATTAAAGTTGAAAAGTGCTATTTACCATTATTTACACCTGTCCTTTTCCTACTGTGACATGTCAAAATGCCTGCTGTTTAAAACAAAACCAACAGTATGTAACAGATGGTAGAGATATAGAACAATGCTGATAGTAAACATGAGTGGATAGTCACATTAAAGTGCACATGAAGTGGCACATCAGCTTTCAATTCTTTAAAACTTTCTGGCATTTATTATATTGTCATATATGGCAAATCCAAAAGAGGGAAAACAAACTGGAGACTTATTTGCAAACAGTATTTGACCCAAGCTGTCTATGAGCTGAAAGAATTTACACATAATTGTTTCAGTGTGTTCAAGCTGCATCTGTTTATTGGAAATAAACAACAATATTGGGAGAAAAAAGGTCTTGAAATCCAATATTCTAACTGCTGGACATTATTCCATCTGCTTAAAGTCGTGCTTGTAAGAATTTTTAACTGGGGTGGCCCAAGGGTGGAATAGGCTAAAACATAAATTACTGTTGATGGTCAGTCTCCTATTTTGCAGAACCTTTATAGTCAAGTAGGCTAACATTAACAATGACAAATGAATAGGACCTTTTTCTGAGCTAGTAATCAAGTAAGTAATCAATGCTCTTAGCAAACCACCAAACAAAAATGCATTATGCAAACCCTGGGTTCTATCTTCTCAAAATGACTCATCTGAATATACTATACCATACATTATAGCATATAGTGATATAATAAGACATTAGCCTGGATGTTTTTGGATAAAGAATAAAAGACAGGTTCTGACCATATTTAAGGCTGTTAAAGTCATGGACTTTGTTCTACAGAATCAACTGCAAGGTGTTAGGCAATCCCTGCCATGGTACACCAACATAACCCAATGTATGTTATGATTTGGGGATGATGAGGCCTATGCCTGAAACAGTAAGAAAACAAGTGTCATATCACCAGCACCTGTAATAATCATAATCCAGAAATTACAGACTGTGAGAGGAGGGGTGTGGACTTGGGCAACAGACATCATAGCTCTGGTGGTACAAAATAGACTTGGCAATCAGAGCAGCCCTAATCTTTCATGGCTTTAGGGTAAAATTGAACATTCAGTTTACAAAAATAATAGCTGTTGCATTATGTGGCTATGTCAGGACAGAATTATTGGACTGGAGAAACTGAATAATAACCTTTAACGTAGGTGTCTCATTAAGGTCACAACTTCAGGGAGGGAATTACCTGAATCTTCTGCACAGCTAACGTTATCTGTGGAAGGGATACTTTGTTTTCAAGAGCCTCTTCAGCTTACTTGGCAGCACTGTTTGCATCATTAGGCATTAGTGAAGTTAGCTAACCTAACTTTTGCACTGTAGATCACACTCTCGGGTTGAGGGATATTGACATCTTCAGACAGTCCAAATAACTCAAGATAATTTCCATGCTGTCTCTTGCCAGTTTTTACTCTTTTGTTCTTGAGCAGCAGAGCTGACTGCACCGTAACGTTCCACTGAAAAGGTGTGTCCTGCTGGGGTCCCGCCGGTGCTTGCATGTGTTTGTGTTGTTGCAAAGGATGGAGTTTCGTTTGATTCTTAAAGGCAAAGCAGGACAGACCAGATGTACAGGGTACAGACTCGGTAGAGCATCAACCATACAGGCACAGTGTCTCAGTAGAAACAAACATGCTGGCCAATAGTGATGTGTCAGTCATGAGTGTATTGTTCGTTGAACTACTTGATATGAACTAGTAGTAATGAGTCGTCTCACAGAGTCATTTGTTCATTTTGGCCGCGCCTGCACCTGTGCATTGCGCAACAATAATAATGCATGAGTTCATTTTTTCTCACGTGACAGCTGCACAGGCTCAGTATTGGACATAAATGAGACCCCAAAAAGAAATGAACGAAGAAAAATTGTAAGAAAAATTCTTACAAGCACGACTTTAAGCAGATGGAATAATGTCCAGCAGTTAGAATATTGGATTTCAAGACCTTTTTTCTCCCAATATTGTTGAACTAAGTCACTAAAATGAACCGGTTATGCCATCACTACTGGCCAAACACCCACCCCACAGCAAGGTGGAAGCCAATGACATGGCAGAAATTTTGGGGTGGTATCTGGGGTAGCCAATCAGATTTTAGGGTCTGGTCACCCCCGCCACTCCTTTAAAACTGCGCATGCTCAGTTTCCTCTGGATCCTTTCCTCTGGAGTGTCACCACTTCCACAAATCACAACATCTTCCTACATCCTGTTGTTGGCTGCATAAAATGCACAAGGATTCACAGGCATTAGCCAGAAACACTACAGTTAACAAAC
Organism: Macquaria ambigua; assembly: GCA_008360985.2. Classification (NCBI taxonomy): domain Eukaryota; kingdom Metazoa; phylum Chordata; class Actinopteri; order Centrarchiformes; family Percichthyidae; genus Macquaria; species Macquaria ambigua. The sequence continues at coordinate 11,026 of VMKM01001049.1, read as the reverse complement.
ACTATATTTATTTAGACAATCTGTCCTTAGACAGAATTTGTTTTACTCTGAAATAGCATTTTTTCTGTACTGGAAGGTTTTTGCTTAACCCTCTAGACCTCAGTAGAATTATAGAATGTTGCTGCAGTTCACTGAGAACCCTCACTTAAATGAGCATTTTCCTACTCAGTCCAAACAAACAGCTCTATCTCAAAAACAGAAGGAAATTGACAATCACAAGTTGTTTTCATTTTAAAAAACACAACTGCCTCTTTAATCTGATACCAAATATGTGGGATGTGTAGCTTTTTAGGCCGAGTTTGAATTAACACATTTAAAAAAACATCAGACCAAACAAATAGCACTAAAACTTTAATAAATAGCTATTTATCCTATCTTCCTCACACACATAAAACACTTCTTTTTCTTTGTAAGAAACTTTATTATCTTAACTGCAAAAGTCACTACAAACTGTACATGCAGTGACAAAGAGTAAAATCAACACTCAGTCTGACAGCAAAGCAGATCCTTCACTGGATAACTCTGGGCTTTCAGAATAAAAGAGAACTGTCCCCATTTCAACCCACACAGCAATGTTATCAGAACAAACAACAGTAATGTGGTAGTAGGTAGTGTCTTTGGCAACTTATATGAGGAAAAATCGCCCAATCTATATGGTATTTTTTGGAAGCTCAAAGACTTTGGTTTCATGGCAAGTGAACATGTCAAATAATACTGTATAGGTAGTCATGCAAGTGTAGTCGTGTATGTGTTGTTGTGCTTGTGGATTAAGTGGAGACATTTTTAAGCATAATTTTTTTAGTGTTATATTTCCTAATTCTCCTGTGTTTCACAAGTATATTTTCAAACGATCAGTTGCAGGTATGTGAGGTTAATACACGGCCATGTTCATGTTGTAATGTTTTTTTAACACATTCGTGGTTATTTATTTGTTTTATGAGAATCTGATGCATCTTTTTATCAGAGTGCATTATGTTCTTTTTGTTCTGGACTTTTCCCTGTGTGCATGCATAGAAAGCTGGTTTCTGCCTTTCCTAGACAGTCCAGGGAGGTGTTGTCCTTGTCCACTATACAACACAACACAGAGCCAGACACACTACACAAGGACAAAGAACATTTGGTAAGTGCTTTTGCCAGGCTTCATAATGAGACCACGGTTGCCAGCTCTGTATGGTATTTTCATTTGATGGCAGTCGGCTCAGTATTGGAGCAGGCAAAGTTAGGCCTCAAAGGCGGCGTTCACACTTTTGAGCCATTAGCCCCGAGTGGTGGATCAGACTTCTCTTTAAAGGCCTTTTGCATCTGTTTTCTATTTAATCGTCATAAATGTGAAGTGTATATATGCCAAGGTCATGACAGACAGATGGGGCCGTAATGATTTTCAGAACTCGGGCCATGCAGCGGTGCAGGAAGTACATGGGCCTGCTTAGGCTCTCCTCACAGTGTCCTTACTATAGCTAACACAGGGTTTTTTTTTATCCTGAAAGCCCGAAATGCTAATTTTAACCTTCAAAGAACAAATTGTCAGTTTTTTTTCTCTTTGGGTTGGGGAGGGGCTGGGTAAATTATGCCTAAATTGCAGCATATTCCGCCAATATTATTTACATGGCTGTCACTTTGACTTGCGGTGGGGCCACTCACAGCCCTTTTTATTTCCATTTTTGCTGACAGCTCTGGGCTCATCCCTGAACTGTCATAATTTGCTGTTCTGCTTCTCTGTGCTCTGTCTCTCGAGCTGAGGCGCGCTCCGGCATGCTCACACAGACACTTAATTTCTCTCAACCTCTATTTTTCTATCATTTTTTCACAGTCCCTCCCTCTACCACTCTTTTATTCCCACTCTCCTTCTCTGCGTGTCTTCGTTGCCTCTGTGGATGTCTTGCGTGGGAGTTGACCTGAAGTGAAGGCAAGCAGGCTGAGAGTCAACAAGTTCAAACACATACGAAAAAGACACCAGATATAACAAGATATGGCAATACAAACATGCAACGATGAAGCCCTCCCGCTGAACCTATGTAAAAAACATTAAACGATCACAAATCACAAAGTGAACTCTGACTTAGCATCCTAGAAGCGCAAATCTTTATAGCACAGACAGTGACTTTCATTCTCCAGCTTAGGGAGGAGCTGAGAAGATCACAAACTGCCCTAGAATCTGCTATTCCTCACAGGCCCCTTACACACTTACCAAAGTTAGTTGACATGTAGTAGTGATATCTTTTTATCATTGTTTTCATTTGTCTCTCCTTGAACCGACTACCCAGAGAACTTTACTAAAGGCTGGGTACGTGTTTCCGCTCACCTCCCATGAGCCACTTGGATTCACAGGGTCGCCTTGTTTTTGCTGCTCCATTCACTAAGAGGAAAAAAAAACAGGCAAAAATAAAAGAAACGAAAAGAAGGGGAAAAGAAATGGAGAAGTGACAGGCAAAGGAGCACATGCACCGAGACACGCCGCAAGACTGCTGGGGTCTGATTCACACACAGCGTCTTCGCCGGCACCATCGCCTATGGAAATCAAAACATTCCACATGGTTCTGTAGATGAAGCGAAAACCCAAGGGTGAAGCCTGCTGTGTTCGTCTCCTGCTCTCTCTACCCTCCAGGCGAGTGAGGTGCTACAAAGTCATTCATTCTCCCCACATACACTCTGTCGTCAACGTCCAGGGAGTTGACTGACATTGACTGACAGCTGGTGCGCTTTTCGTTCTGGTGTGCTTTTATTTATTTTTTTCACTTTTCCCTGTCTTCGGTTGGCTGAGTGCGTTGGTTTATCCCTTTTTTCACATTATGCTTCAGTGATGCTTCCTGCTCAAACATCCAGTTATATAGTTGTAGCTCAAGGCATACCCTGAAAAGTAGGCATGTGGGTCTGGTGTATTCATTAGACAGTTCTTTTCCAACTCTGCAGGAATTTGAGAGAATATCAAAATAAAAGCCAGCATGCTTATTATATCCGTGCATATAGGAATGCTCTCCCTTTCTTTCCATCTTTATCTCAATTCAATTTCTATTTAAATAAGTTTTTCATCTTTTTACTCAGGTTTCAGTCAGGGTTTCAATTGCTGACCCTAATAACACCAATAGTTGGTGTCTGGACCCGTGAACATTGAGGCCCCCAAGCGCCTCAAGGGAGACACTGAATTACAGAACTCACAGCCAGCATCGGTGAAACACTTTGCAATTTCACAGAGATCTTACAATATCAGTGAGTCATAATCCACTAGGCAGAGAGAACCAACACTGGCAGTGTAATGTACACATTTTTCCACCTGCAATGTTTATGTTATGTTATGATGATTATGACGGACCATGTGATCAAAGATGATAGTGTGTCCATTTGGATCCACACAGACCCAAGGCAGATTAGACTAATTATAATTTGGACCTGGCCAGAGTGCACCTGTAAAGACCTATATGTTGATCGTCATCAAAAAATGCATGTTAGACTCAACTAGCCAACAGTAAATTAAGTAGTTAAACATGTAGCTCCAGAATAGCAAATAGAAAAATAAAATGCTGTTTACATTGAATGCATCATAAATAATAAACCAAATCCAAATAATAATAACAATAATAAGTCAGTAACCATAGGTCAGTTATATCAATATGGCATCTATGCGTGTTGGTTTGACTGAGTTGGGTCTCTGAGAAGAAGAGTGTGATTTCTCATGCAGATTGCGTCAAGCTTACCTTGAGAGGCAGCTGGATTTGCGAGATCACACGAGAATCCATCTTGCCAGGCTTCAAGTTATGCGCTTGTGGCCGAACCATAGTGCTGGACCAATCAGCATCCTATGAAGAACTACTGGCAGCTACGGGCGTGGTTTAGCTGTGACAACTGCAACTGTTGGACTTGGATTTCTTAAGGTTTGTTCTGAGCATTCTTTCCTTTAAGGGACATACACGTTGCTTCTATGGTCTTACGCACTTGCCGCTGTGCCACTGTGATGACCAGAGGACTTCTTACACCACTGCACGAGTCGGACACTTTCCACTAAAGCACTAATGATGGCTTAGAAATGCTGCTTTGACAATAGTAAGAGAGCCACTCTCAGACGAACAGGGAAATTAAAAAAAGCATTCAACCACCAGAATTCACTTTCTGTTTCTCTGCTAGCTTTGCCTCCCACAGTGCACTTCTGTCACTGGTGTAGGGCGACATTTTGAGCGGAGCCCTGGCGTTCCGGCTTAAATCCATAACCTAGTTGAAGGATAAAAGTTAATGACCTTAGCATCTCATTTTCTGGGGGACCCGTCTTTGGAGTGTCTCCTTTGAAAAGCACCTCTCAGCTCAATGGGACAGAACAGACGAGAAGAGCCACTCTGCCATGGAATGTATAATGACATTTTCTGTTATAGCCCAGAATTGTTATAGGCCATAAAATTGCAAGAGCTCATCTAGGAGATCCATGGTCAAAAAGGAGATGAGCGTGTGTGGTCACAAGTAGGACAGCCATCTCTTTCCCTGTCTGTTAGTCTGTCTGGCTCTCTTCCTCTTTGTCTTATGCAACCAATGCACACCTAGGGGCCCCTATAAAATGCATTTGCAACCCTAATGGAGAAGAATTCTCTCTAAAAATAATCAACCAAAATGTACTTTCCTTTGGTGGGAAACATTTTTGCAGTTGAAACGCATAAGCGATGCGCTTCATTTCAACTTCTGGGACTCAATTTGAAAACTTTCACATCTGCTTCAGCTCTGTTTATGACTCACTTGTATTTACAGTACAGTGTGAGTCCTAATGTTAATGCTCCCTGCTCTTCTAGCTAATGTGGTCCGGCCACAATGTATTATCTCAAAGTATCGAGGGTTGTAAATCATAGTTCCAGAGGCACTCAAAGGAGGCTGAAATTAAATCAGCGTTTCCTCCCATCAGCATGAAAACTGAAACTCAACACCAGGAAACTGGGAAACACACGCATACACAATGTCAGCTCTAAGCTCACACATCCAGAGCTGTTAGCTCCAGCTACCTTAACCCTGACTGTTAAGTTGGGTGTGAGCCAGCGCTTTTAGTCATAGACCCAAATTTTCACCTCACTCCCTCTTTTTCTGTTCTGAGATATAGCCTTGGCCAGGCTCCCAAACATAAATGGCGGATTTGCTGTGGGTTAACTGGAGAATGGGAGGGTGAAGTCATATATATTGTGTGTGGGGAGGGTTAGCTGAGTGGTAGATCAATTTGGGAGAATAAAGAAAGCGCCAGATGGCCACTGGGTCTCAGTCCAAGGCAGATGGGGTAAAATAGCAGTAGATGAACAGCTCAGGTATTTATTACCCATAAAGTTTTAATATGAATTGTGTATGACTGCATTTCAGCTTGACATAATAAAAACACCAGACTTTCACCGGAAATTGTGTCTCAACACTACAGGAGCAACATTTGCTGTCCTGCTTGTGCTGAAAATCGATGCACATCTCTTAACATACCTGAGATCTTGACATGTTGTGATAGCAAATGAAGAATGCATGCAGACCTCTTATCTGTTAGATACAAACTTGATATATGATGTAGGGAAAACTGTCCAGACCCATTACACTAATCCCACATCAGCTCTTGTGAAGGTGAAATCTCTGGACCTTTAGTTCTGTTCAATTAAACTGGAGCAGCTCGTAAACCAAAGCAATCAAACGCCGAATCGATAGCGGCCCAGACCTCGTCTCTCCAAGCCCAGCCTTGCGGGCTATCAGGCCTGTAAATCACTGTGTGTGTACATCTGTTTGGGGAAGACAGAGGAAAAGAGCGAGGGGGGTGATGCCACAGGCTTGTGTCAGTCTTGTGGCACGAGCCAGGGTTGCAGGCTCTCACCCATTTTCAGAGAGGGAGAGCCTCAGGCTGATAAAGAGCTACAGCTCCAGGGATGAAGGACGGGTCGACCCTCAGCTGCACACACACACCCACACATACACACACACACACACACACACACACATTCATTTCCACATTAATATTAACCCTGGCACCATTACCGCTGTGAAGTGCCATTAAGAGCCAGACGTGAGGCTGAAGGGGAGCAGATATTACTAAACTGTCTCCTCCTCTCAGTCTGCAGCTCATCTCATGATGCTCTGGCTGACAGGGGAGGAACAACTGAAGTGATGAAGAGGGGCAACTATGCACAGGCAACTTAATGGGGTTGATTTTATTGATCAATTATTTTTAGGGCACTTAAATTGCCATGCTATACACAGTGTAATTAAGAATTTGTTTCTTAGATACACCTCTGAGAAGCACATTTTTGTTTGCATGTCACCCAAAGTGTCAGATCCCAGAGGTCATTGACCCTAGCCATTGGCATTGACCCTTACCATTACCATGGAAAAGGCAATTACTGCTGCAGTGTTGCTCTGCACCCAAGAGGAATTGTTGAGCTTCAAGAAAATACACATGATGAATGGTTTCAATCAAGGCAGAAGACACTGACAAGTGATTAGCAGGCCTGTAGCCAGTAATACTTAGGTCATGAATCAAAGTCCCCCCAAGCAGCTCCGCCACCCCCACCAACCCACATAGTCCCTTACTGTATGTCACAATTTAAATGTTTCACTTTTGTTTGTTCCACCAACTGTTTAATTCCATTGTCTGTACATTTTATTTCCTACCCTGAATGTCTGTGTTCTGTTTGGAAGCCTTCTCCAAGCTGGCCGAAATAAAATTCTAGTGGAAATATTTATTGTTTCGTTATTTGTTTGCCTAATTAAAGTCTGGTTACATTATATCTATCTAAAAATACTGGAAATACTGGAATTAGCCTGTTAGCCTCAGTAGTAGAATGTAAACAATCCCTGGGTTGCTAAAACCTCCCAAAGTCCCAGAAAAGATACCAAGGACATGATCTCAGTCTCCACATTGTTTAGGAAACATGGCCACAGAGTGAGGGGGATCACATGCAGAGGTCCCTAGCTGAAATCGAACTGGGGACGCTGAGATGACATGGTATGCACCTTAAAAACGCCCACTGACGAACTTTAATAAAAAGCTTAACTGTATTACAGTATCAGTAATTTTATGACATCCCTTTCTGTTTGCTTTACAATTATATGGACTACCCCCCTCCCCCCAACTGCCATCTCCCTTGAAATCCTTGCATCTTTTTCTTTATATTCATATATACTCACTCCTGTAGTGAGGATTTAGCGAGGGTCATGAATCCTGGATTAGGCTTTTATAGATAGGAACTTTGTGTGTGTGTGTGTGTGTGTGTGTGTGTGTGTCGTGGTTGGAAACAAGACTAACCACTTGTCCTCTGGTTATACTGTTTGATCTTTTCCAGACACATGTCTTAAAAAGTGACTTAAGAAATAACTTTTTATGTTATCAGCCTGTTAGGGTTGCAGCGCGCTCTCCTTTACGCCAGCCAGACTCTACAGTGTGAGCATTCAGGCGCATATCCAAGTGAGAATTAGTGTGTGAATGGGAAAAAATGATTTGGCCTCACCGTTGAGTGACTCTGAATTCAGAGAGTGAGGTTGGCAAAATGCACAAATTCACTAAGCTCTAATGCTAATTATCATTAGCAGATAAGAGAGCACACGAACAAGAGCAGTGTACAAAACATCCAGCTAGCAGCTTCTCATTTTTAGCGGGCATGGCACTTTCACCGGTTAAAATGACAAACGTTGCCAGCAGCAGGTCATATCAGTAAATAACTAAAGTTAATGTAACATGATGACAGGCCAAAATGAAACTGACTAGTGACGGCCTTGTGTTGGTGTCAGCGTTCTTATGGGCACACTGTAGCAAATTCATGGGGGGAAGAGGGGGTCCCACAGGCAGGGCGACACTCCACAGGCTTCACAAACCTACGTTGTTACCTCCAAACAGGAGAGCGAGCATGTACAGAGAGCGAAAATGGCTGGTGGACAGCCAAGGGGGCGACTGAGAACGCAGACCTGTGAGAACCACAAAGCGGGGAAAGTGAGCCTGCGACCAGAGACAATACTTGGTTTAGAAACATTTGTATTGTCTTGCAGCATCAGCTATCTCTCCATGTCAGAGTAAGACTTGCGTGGGCCAGCACAAAATACATATAACATAGAGCTGAAGGATGTATTTGTTTGTTAAAAAAAAATCTTTGGAATTGGAAATCTTTCTTGTTTGCAAGATATGGTATAAATAATCACAGATCAAGAATGGCTCTGGGTACATAAATATTAAATCAGTTGTGTATTTCTTCAGTGAGAACCAGGTGGCTGTGGTGTATTTAGTACTGGCAGGCTGCACGTGTGGTATGTATTCTGTGTAGGTTGCAGTCAAATTGGTATACAGACATCTCCCCTGAGTAAACATTAGTTCCAGTATTTTCTACAGGGAAGTGATCAAAGTGCAGTGCTGAAATGGAAGGATGTTTTTGATTGATTGATTCTGCGATGTAGAGGAGCACTCTATGTTGATGCTTCCTCTAAAGCTTTCATTCTCATCTAATCACACCCCCAGTGGTCTTGGTACTGAAGCTACATTATGCAGTGACGATATTGAATATCGAAAATATTCCAGATCTGGTATTCCTCATTTAATAACAACTGTCATTCCAATTGCACATGATTAGATAGTTAATGAGATTAACCTGAACATGTTGTGCTTCTACTTTGCCATTATCATATATATGACCCCTCATAGCTACAGTCTTAGGGTGCCCAGTAATGTAAGATTATTCAAAATGGATATTTAAAAGATACTTGCTCTATAGCTTTTCAACTGTCATCTGTAATCCATTTGTTAGTGTGTTGCATCTAGAGCTTGACAATAAAGATGGACCACAGCTGCCCAAGTGGTGTTAACCCTCTTTATACTTTTCTGAACTCTGCAGATATACAACACAGAGCAATAATAGCACTCCAGCACTGATCATATGTTTGTTCTTTAAGAAAGACACACAACTGCTTTCCTGCCACTGGCAAATTGTGGCTTGATCCTTGTTTGACAAACACATTTGTCTGTGCAGAGTTCAGGGGACCACACACACACACATTCTGTCTCAAACGGCCTGGAAGAGACAAGCAGAAAGAAAGAAAGACTGAAATGTGTGCAACAACACTGAGACAAGACATAAGCCTGTTGGTGATAAGAAATAAGTTTGAATATGTTTGTGCAATCATTCAAACAGTCAATTAAAACACCTTATGTAATCTTGGCTATATGAAAATAGGCATACAAGTGATTCCATTCTTCTGGTGTCAGTTGCCTGCCACTTCCATGTATTTGTCCAAATATGTCTTTCATGTCTTATTATATCTAGTGTTAAAAAAGCAAGAGAAGGAAGATTATCAGGAACAAGAGACGTCAAAAACAATTACCTTCAATGAAGTATAATATTTCCCAATGAATCCGGGAATGCGTCTCGTTTCAGGCGGCGCTGCCCAACAGGGCGGCGGGGGCCCCGCTCAACTACATTTTTATTTGGTCTCAAAACACATTTGTCAATCAACCAAGTTGCAATACAAGGACGAGCTGTCAGGAGACACACCAGTCTAGCCGTCTTCCCTGTGAGTAACCAACGCAAACAAACAGTTTTGGGTTACAAAGATGACAGCGTTCTTTCTGAAGGCCCTCTACAGGGAGACAGGGAATGCAACACCACATTCCTTCAGGTTTTCCTCTCTCTCATTAAATAAATGAACCAATGTATAATTCCTTTATCCAAGTATTATCATTTAAGCTGTTTTTACTGCTGTATGTACTTTTCATGTCAATTAAACTGCATTGTAATTCACACTTGTGTGTTTTTAGACGTGTCTCGCTGTGTCTTAGCTAGAAAAGCTCTAGTCTTAGTGACGGCACATAGGTGTTTGCTCTCCTTTCATTCTGAGCATGCCGTCAACATCAAAGCAGTAATTATGCAATAAACTATTAAAGGCTTTGCGTCTCCAGCCTGATGCTGTCAGGTGTGGGGTGGTTTAGCCTAAAGGTTTGTTTTGTTTGTTGTCTATGACTGGGGTGCTGCTATCCTCAAACCAGTCAGTGAATCTGAAGGGGCTGTGTCTGTGTGGTGGTTACACTGAATGTGTGGCATCAAAAAGGGGATTGCTGGGAGTTGTTGGAAAGCTTGAACTGGCAGGTTGCTGTTGTAATTGGCATGTAAACGTATTTGCTTTGGTTTTCTAGTCTGTAACAGTAAACACAGATGAACATGCACGAGTTCATGCACATGTAGACACATACAGTACAATGCAGTTCATCAGTATTTAGAAAGTGAAACATTTATTTTGTTGTGTTGGCTCTGCAACTCCAGCACACTGAATTTAAATTGAAACAATGACTATGAGGTTATGACTTTCAGCTTTAATTTGAGGGTGTTTACATCTGTTTTGGGTGAAGTGTAGAAATTGTTGCCCTTTTTACATAGTCCCACAAAATAAATCTAAATAATTTCAATTAATAATCATTAAAGGGGTACTCCAGTGATTTTGTATTGCACTTCATAACATTGGGAGGCAGGTTTTGAAAAAGCAGCAGAGGCCGAGATATCCTGACTTGGAGTCCCTCATATGGGTCAAGCTCATAGACTGTATACAAGAAGTGGACGTAGCCACCGTGATGTCTCCCATTGGTTTGTGGACTACCATTGTGAAGCCTCGAGTTTGGCATTTTGGCCGCCGCCATCTTGTTTTTGTGGAGCCAGAAGTGACCATATTTGGATGAGAGGGTGGGGCTGGGGATAGTCTGTATTTTTCTTATTGTCAACAAATGCCATAAAAAGACGAAAAACAATGAATTGAGCCTACTAACAAGTATTGTGTGTGTGTGTGTGTGTGTGTGTGTGTGTATCCAAAGCCTGATATATCTTATTCCTCTGTGCCATAGAGCTCAATTTTTGTCCAAAAACTTAAACTTAAATAATTAAAAACACATGTTCTTTCATTAGCATGAACATGGGCACTGTAGTTGATTTTGACTCACATACCCCGTGCTGTTGCTGGAACTACTCACTAAAGCACCAAATGTGGATTAATCAGCCACTGAAAATGGTGCCCTACAAATGCACTATTTCCTCTTCTTTGAGTAATGTTGGGTAAAAAAAAA